>JAUZND010050133.1:0-19628 GCA_034780555.1 Coelogynopora nodosa | reverse complement strand
TTTCTGATTTATTTCTTTTCTTTCTATCTGGTGAGCTGATTTTGCCTGATTGATGGTTCCAATCAATTTTATTTTAATATTTTACGCAAGTAAAATAACAAAAATATTTTTGATTGATTTTATTCTCTATTAAATAATGGCACTACTATAATTTTTGTTCTAGTAGTATATTTGTTAATTATTTAAATGTTTTAAAATGTAATAGTTTTTGGTGATTATTTTCGTATTCAATAAAAAAAAATTGATTTAGACATGTAGTTTATTGTATTTAATAATATGTTATTTATTGTTAATACGCCACGCTCTACTAACTGATGCTTCCTATTGAACTGAACGTGTTGTAAATAACTGCTATTTGTTATTTGTTTGTTACCCCGGCGTTAGTTCTGGACCAGTTGATCAAGGAGTTCCCCAGCTGTGATGCCGGCCAGATTGAGGCTGTTCTCACTGCTAGCGATTGGTCAATTACTGTTGCTAGGGAAACTCTAATAGCGCAATCGGCGAAACCTGTTGAAAGGTAATTAAATATTTTACATCTCTTCTGGTACATTTTGAAATGGTGCTCTTGCCTCTACTAAATATCGTTAATATTACACTGGTTATAAACTTCCAATTACTTATTCTTAACAAGTTAGAAAATTGTAGTATATAAACTCTAATAATTGTAGGCATTATTGAAAATATTTAGTTTAACTACAGAAATTTTTTCAAGATTTTCCATTGTGGGTTACTTCGTTTTTCGATAAAGTTGTTTACTAACTTTATTAACTTTCATTACTGGAAATATTCTACTGACAAAACATTATACTTAAATGCTACCTGGAACAGCAGCACTCAAATCCTCAACCTATTTGAAGCAGGCGTTTATTCAAATAAAAAACAGCTCACTTAGCGATTGTTGTGGATTGAGGCAGTAACCACGTGCTACTATTTCCTCGCGTCAGCACACATAATGTCTTCCCACCCATTATTATTGCGAAGTAACACCCCCAGCTCAAGAACTATTGCTGTGCTGCTCAAAGCGGCTATACGTGGTAGTTGTGGGGGGGGGCAGGATTGTACAACTCTCTGCGTGCACATTCCTCGGCGGGTACGCGTACCAAGTTTTTGTAACTCGAGCCTGACGTAATAATACTCACACTGTGTACCACTGTGTAAACACCACACGAACACTCGGTATTGATTGCTGTCAGCCATCACGTGACTTCTGAGCTACGCACGTAAACGCTAGCGCGGCTGTGCATGTTAGCTGGCAAAATATATTGATCGGTTCGGTCGTAGACGCCTCGTATATTATTGCGTATAGTGAAGCAAGTCGAACACGGAACTCATTCGTTTTGTTAGTTGCTCTGCGGATTTTGTTGAGTTACCGTTTTTTATATAATAAAATGCCATTTTTAAAAATAGGAATTTAAACGTTTATTTGGGTGTCAGAACCTGAAAATTGTGGAACTATACACCTGCCATATTTGTAGGTTAAATGTTCAATCACACAGTCATTTAATATTATAATTTATTGCATTTATAAAATCTTTATCATAAATTTTGACGTAACAGTTGTTTCACATATTCTGTTTACAGAAATAAATCAAGAAAGTTAATGTTGAATTTTTTATGTCCTTTTGTACACTTCGCATATTAAGCGATCAAGGCATATATTTAGATGTAAATCGCCACAACTCCAACTGGCAGCGTTTATATTGAACCTTCTAAGTTCCAACCCTTGTTAATTTAATTCAGGGCGTGCTATCCTTGTTAGAAAGCACATAATTATATTTAATATTATATTTCTCATTGCTAGTGTCATCGTTGTTAATTGTCCTAAAGCCTGTCCAGTTGCTCTCTCCTTCTTCCTTCCTCCCTCAACTCCATCAGTTCTACAACAGCCCAACAGAAGGTGCCGACGGTGGCCCCAAAAGCGACTGGCTCCAAGCAGCAAAGTCGCTCTCTGTCTCCGCCACAGAAGGTATGTCGGTCGTATGTTTATTATAGTATGCGGCCTTAACGTTGGGGATACTATGTATCGATTAGTTGATCATAATTTTACCTAATAGTATTGATCTTTTCATTCTTAACAACGAAGAACAATCAATAATTTGTAGAATTTTGTGATGACTGCTTTTTGTAAACCTCATAGTGATATAAGTATAAACGAAATAAAATTCTCTTTTAAGCCATCCGGCCTATATAATTCCTTCCAATAATGGTCTTGTATAATGTTGTTGAGTATTAATGATGTTGAATTTACCATTTATTAAACTTTTTTTTATTGTTAAGTTGTTGGGTATCAAATTCCAGAGTTTGTTGTTCGATAACGTAACTTGTTTAACATAATAATAAATAGCATAACTATTAACAAACTCCACAACTACTAATTTTCCCACAATTTTTGAGAAACTGTCGAAAATGTTGGTGGAAAATCACAAATCTAACAATTTTATTAAACTAAAATCACAATTGTACCATTTGTAGTTTCTTGCAAAGGATAGGCATATATAAGAGATAGCCAAGTGCACCAATACATCTCCTAGATAGGCCTGTCAATCATAAACTTTAGATTAGTATTATATAACCTTCTATGTAGATATCGGATATATAATATATAAGTATTACTAGCTGTTGTTTGCTTGTCTTGAATCTTAATAGTTGTTGTTGTCAGGTCTGTTCCAGTAAATTTGAACTTCTTACTCAGATAGTCATACGGTGCCTTCAATATAATACTTATAATACCGGTAGTAATAAAACTTATTTAGATGAGGTACATAAAACGTAAGGTGATCAAAATTAATTACTTTTATTTGAAGGTAGTTCATTACATTTATTTAAATACAGTTTGTTTACATTTCTTATATTATTATATAGTATAACTGAGATAAATTATACTTTATAAACAAAGAATAGTTTACTATTCATTATGGATTAATATTTAGGAAATACAAAGTAATAAATAAATGCACAAGACTCAGTAACAACAGTGTGGGGCATACTTTTCAATAGAATAAAAGTGATTTTCCTATGGGTTGACATTAAGTGCATAGTTTATAATAATCGCCCAAAAATTCAATGAATTAAGAACAATATCCGACATAATAATGGTAGAGTTACGGTGAATGTCTTACAACGCCTGCAGAGTTCTTTTGTAATCCGCTTTGATAAGTGACTTGAAGTAAATGAACAATGAACAAATTCAACAACTCCTTTGAATATTTGGACATTAACTTCAAATTTACTTTGTATCAGCTTGAAAATACTTGTTACTATACTTGATTGTAATAGTTATTTCATGTTTTATTTTATACCATATTGCGTGAATTTTGGCCGACCCTGTATATTAAAATTGTCACAACTCTTCATAATGTTTAGAAGGAACTAAGTGGTATTGTTGTCATAGCCCCGACTCTAAATGTTAAACCTCTCCTCAAGATGGGTCTGTTTCTCGAGGAAGGCAAATAGAGATATTAGTTTGCCCCTTCCACTGCAAGTTCCACAAGGTTGCACCTGTAAAAGATGGAATATAGGCTACGCAAGTTAGCATCCAGGTCTAGGAGGGCTATCTGTTTGTGATTGATTGTAAAAATTTGTAATTTATGTAGATTTACGTGATCATTTTCTGCTGATGACTTATCGATCCACCCTCTACCGACCAATCAGAAACAGCCTGAGTCGGCACCACGTACACATCGCACCCGCAGCCCCCAACCCCAGCCCAAGAAGACCACCACCCCCAAGAGGGTTGCTGCTCCCCCCCAGAGCAGTCGAACAGCCCTCCCCCCGCGGACCATCGCTCTGGGCTCCAACCCCGACCTCTACCACGGCCCCGACCACACGCTGTCGCGCTCGCCCCTGGCTGACCTGCAGGTGAGAGTGGGACCTCAGCCCGGCCATCGGGGTGAGGGGCAGACGCTGGCACGCGGGGCCGAGTCTTCACTCTCTCTGGGGTCTGATGCGGGCCTGAGGAGGGGGCCGGTCGCTGCTGCTGCTGGTGCTGGTGCTAGCCTCTCCTCCCCCGCTTAGTGACGGTCGTCATGGTGGCCTGACTGTGTGTGACTTGCATGGTGGAATCCTTGTTATGAAGTACTATTATATATACCGAGCTAGTGACTGTGCGGTTGGCTTTTGATGGTTTACTTTATGGCTATGACGGAAGTTAGCTATGCATTTCGATTAAAATTGGATGTTGGACGTGCGGAACATTTAAAAACAAATTCATTCGTACCATACGAATAAAATGTGTTCTAATTTAATATCTCAAAATATGGGATTCAGATAGCTATCTATCTATTTATCAGACATCATAACTCGAATGCAAGCAAGGAAACGAAGTGTTGTTATTCGTCTCACTGTTGTCTGCCTCCATTACACTAATCTATGCTCTATTAGGACCATAATATTTAAAATTGTTGTTCTTTTTTGTGGCTGGTTGTTGTCTGCAATTACGGTTTTAATCAATACTTGTTTACAATATCAGACATACACCGATTATTGTGACTTCTTCATTCTGTAAAATAATATGATATAAATAATATACCTATTTATATAGATCGACAAAAAAGTAATTCACGTGGTCTAGATCATAGATAATTACTACTATAAGAATATTCAATATAATAGATAATAGATACTAGATAATATTTATTTCCTTGACCTAGAACATATAATTTGTCCTCTTCTGCTATTTGGTTTGTCATTTATACAACATTGAGAATGCATACTGTATGTATTTATTTGTGGCTTATCCTCCATCCTCCATGGATACTCATTGTTCTTCCTGTTTACTCATATTATATTCATTCACTTTTTAATTTTAATGGGAACCTACAAACGGTTAATTTCATTTATTTTTAACAGTAAATTCTGTAACTATACACAGTTTCTCTTTTATTTCCGCAAAAAGACTGTCGCAACCTTGAAGTATATAAGCCAATATTTTATTCGATTATTATGTTGCTTTTATAAGCACGTATTCATTAACCTATACCTGCCTGCCTGTGATTATGTTATTCTATTTTATTCATCTATATTGAATAAAGTTCATTGTCCGATTGATATATACCACTATCTACGTACTATATAAAAGTATCATTATAATGCATTGCTCTCAATTTTAGTATTGTTTACAAATTAAATATATTTTTATTGTTGTATTTTCCTGCATTGGATTAATTATTTTAATTACAGTAATTTTGGCGTTACTTATACAATATTGTAGTATTTATTTGCATTTTGTTGAAATATGTCTTAATAATAGCAATATATTTATTTTAACATGATTACTTTTGCGTTGTTGTTTTGTTATTGAAGTTTTTAACGAAGTGGGTAACGTAATATGTTAATTCATATACAAATAAAAAATAATGATTAGGTTCTTATTTCTGATATAGATACCAAGTAAGTTTATCTTTACATGTCATCACTATATCTTTATTTCATTGGTGGTGCAACAACTTTCGTGACTTATATTTGACTAGAACTCGACGAACTGAATCTTGACTCGTTATAAAAACTGTAGTGTCAATAAAATATCCGATAATAAAGTCTATTTCACGGAATATTATGCCATTTCAAAAGTGACTTACGTATTTGATTATAGCTTACAAATTACTAAAATTAAATTGTGTAAATAATTATAATTGTACTAAATTTTTATTTAACTTTTTTTCTAAATTATATTTAACTTTATTGTTATAAATTGTAAAACATTTATGCAACAATATTAAGTAATTTTATGTTTTAAATCAATTGATTAAATATATAAATGACAAAAACTGAATCTATGTTAAAATACTTTTTTTTTATTCTTTATCTTTTAATATTGTGGCGCCCGATTTTTTACTACATTGTTGCCCGATTTTGAAACTAGCTTTTAAGAATAAAGTTAGATGCAATATCAATCGATAATTAGGGCATCAATGCATAATTAAATTCTGGCGCTTATATGTACGCGTATACAAAAATGTGCGCGAATTAACGATGACCATTGCTACATTGATAATTCATTTATAATGTTTTAATCATAGAGATATAATAGTTGTATTATAATAAGACAATATAAATATAACACGTTCATTAATATAGAAAAACAATTATATATCTATGGTTTTAATCATATTGTCTATTGCGACCATAGATATCGAATTTGTTTTACTTACTTTATTGATTATATTAAATAATTGATTTATTCATTATTAAGCCTCAATATGAAAACCATAGATATACTGTAAAAAAATATAGTTGTAATAAACATCTATGATTAAAATCCATAGACTTTAAATATTGTTAAAACCTCTATACATTTAAATGAAAAATAAAAAAGATGAATATAATTATAAAATATTTAAAATTAGGAATATTATAAATAAGCAAAAATACATTAATTAAATTTAATCAACATGAATACACAAAAGATACGAGATACGTACTATTGGTATGTAATTTATTATTGATGTGTTCTACTTTTATACATATATAGGATTGCAATCGCAAATTTTTTAAAAATAAATTATGCGGCAGAAAATTAATCTAAATAAGGCCAAAAATGAGCGTAATTATATAAAAAATAATTATATATAGCATTTTATATGCTTTACTCATCGAATTGCACATTAGTAAATAAAGTGCTTAACTTTTAATGTCATAATATATACATAATTTATATGTTGTACTTTATATTATGTGTATGAAAAACATATTATTATGTTAGTTTTATCAATTACGTAATTAACATATTGCTATTTTCCATCCAATGCAATCATTTTCATGACGGCGGCCATGTACATAGAAGCTGCTAACAAATTCACATTTGATGTTTATATCCCCACATTAAATTTTTTTAACTGCTAATACACTGCAGCGATAATATTCAAATAAAAAATCATATTTCATGCAATTAATCAAATGTAATCAAGAATTTTATCATCTAGATTTTATGTGCGATTATTCGTATTTATTTATATATTTATTATTTACCAAATACGTGCAGAACCTTGTTGAATCATTTATATCGCACGGTCCAGACAAGGTGAAGGCATATATCGCAAGAGTAGCACAGCAAAAATAATCACATGAGTTAAATACGAAATAAGATAAAATATGTTAGGCTAAATTGAAAAATACATATATAGCAATTGTATAATGTATATACTACTGAAGAAAAGTCAACTGTTTATTTCAGGGAATTTTTCAAGGAAAGTAACGATTGTTTTACAGATTTTTTAGGCAGAGTGTTCCATTGGCGAGCTTTCCTAAGGAAAAAAGAATTCTGGTATACACTTGTTTACGTATGTGACACTAGGAATCTCTGGGAGTGCCCACGTTTGAAGTACCGTGCTGGAATTAGGTACTCAGAAGCTTGTATGTCGATTAGTTTATTGTCATTGATGCTATATAGCGTTTGCGTTGGAGTGTTTCCCAATTGAGCACCTAAACCCTTTCTGAGACGCTACCTACTTATTATTCTGCGGTAGTCCTCCGTACCCATCTTGCAGCTAGCTCTGCGTTGTACTGATTCGAATTTTTGTTCGAGACCTTTGGTGTTAGGGTTCCAAATTGTGGACGCATATTCCATACTGGGGCGAATAAATGTGATATAACTTTTCGATTTCACTGATGCTGTAAAGCTACTTAAATTTAGTTTGAGAAATGCGTATTTTGTTGTTGCCTTTCTACAAATGATCATTGTATGTTCGCTCCTATTTAGCTTTTGGTTGATATTCACGCCTATAGATAGCTCACTGTCTGTACGAGCTTTGCGGAGCGTGTGACTATAGTTATGCGGCGAGGGATGCTTTTTCTTTGTAATTTGAATAACTTCACATTTCTCTGGATGTAATTTCATTTTCCCTGTCTTTTCCCATATATGAAACCTGTCAAAATATTCTTGTAGTACCTGCGGATCTGCTGGTGATTTAACTTTCCTGTATAGTATACTGTCGTCTGCAAATAATATTATTTTTAATGTAATACTTGCGGGCAGATCGTTAATATATATCAGGAACGGTAGTGGTCTTATAGCACTGTACCTTAATTTACGTCAGATGTTACTTAAACTTCAGGCCATGGCCTTCCAGTATCACTCTCTGTTTACTACCCTCCAGGAAACTGAATATCCATGCAGTCCAGTAGATTGTTCGTGATGCCATAATGCTGTAATTGCAGTACTAGTCTTTTATGTGGGACTATTTCTGAAAAATCTTGCCTTTGCCTTGAAAAATCTAATAATATACAATCTGTTTGGTCATCGGCATCTATGTTTTTAGCCAAATCTTCTATACAAAGATGCAGTTGAGATTCAGTAGATCTATAAAGGTGCTAAAACCCATGTTGCGCATCAGTTAATGTGCATTATGCTCTTTCAGATTTCTTATCATATATGTGTCTAAAAGGGATATGTTCTAATACCTTACAACAATCCCTTTTTTGAATATAAGTGTTACAAGAGTCAATTTCCAGTCATCCAGTATTCTTCCTTCATGCAAAGATGCTTGAAACACTAGCGTCAATGCTTGCGAGATTGAAGTTGTAGTTTCTTGTAAGAAGCGTGCTGAAACATTTTCTGTGCCTGTCGCTTTTTGAGTGTTTAGATCAAGAAGTAATTTTTTGACGTCGAACGATGTAACGTAGATCTGAGACACCGTCGGATATTCTATTCTGGATATTGGTGGAAGTTTAGTCATAATGGTTCTTCTTTGGTAAAGACTGAGGCAAATTTATTATTCAAAAGTTTTGCTTTTTGTTTAGAATCACTGACAGATATGCGCCATTAACCGATAGGGCTGCTATACTCTGGTAGTATTTATTTTTTTGCTTTTTATGTAGCAAAAAAGTTTCTCACAGCAACTGTCCTCATATATTATATGGTTTACATATATATTGTCAGCAGACGTGCTTACATCCAGTTCGAATTTTTTTGAAGTGCTTTATAATTTGACTAGTAATTTCTCTCTTGCTACATTTTGCTCTATTAAATGCCGGTTGTTTTTGTTTAGCGATTATTTTAATCAATAGATTTATCCACGGCTGGCTGAAGCGTTGAGTGGTACGCTTAGAGGGGACATGGCTATCGTGACAAGTATTCGTTTTTTTTAAGTGTTTACTATAAGTCGTTAATCGGTATCTCTAGCTGTAGCATATTCATTAACAAATTGTTCAGATAAAGATGCTAGTTCATTTTGAAGATTGACTAGGTTAGATTTAGTCCAAAGATAGATTTAAAAAAAAAATAGGATGTCTAGAAGATATTTCAATGTTAGTGAGAATATGGATAGCATGATTATGGTCCGATAAGCCTGGCAGTGGTTTGACAGAGATAATGAATGACGATCGATAGTGCAGAACAATACTTTTACGTATTGAATTTATTATATTTGAATAATACATTAAATATAAATTATTAATACTATTTTCAAAATAATTTTTTCAAAATAAAAGTTTTTAAAAAGAAATTATTCAGTTTTTTATTTCACGTAAATGTTGTTTAAAAGCGTGAAGAATTACTTTTCACTTTCGGTGACGTTGACGTAAATACTTCCATCGCGTCAATTTTTTACATGTAATTATTGTTGTGAATGTATTTATTTAATCTATTCTAAGTTATATAACTTTTTAAGGTTTAAAAAAGAATACTGAATTATTTGTGGTGGTAGACATTATGCTTTTTATTTATTAGTAATATATATGTTTCGAGGCGCGATTATTTTTTAATATTTTCATGACAGTATTTTTATTTATTACATTATAAAAATATATATAGGTACTTTAATTTTATGTAATTTATATGACTATTATTTTATAAAAAAGCTTATACAATTTTTATACTAAAATTACTTTTCTTTTAGAGGTGCAGACTTTAGTCAGCACTAGTTAAGTTCTATATATTATTTTGTGAATATTTTCCTAGATATGATATAATAATGATATAATATTTAAAAATTGAAAATATATTAACATGTATACAGGTGCATAGCCAGGATTTTATAACATAGGGGTCAGGAAATTATTTTGTGACAAATATATATTTATGTGCATTAATAATACTCAGAATTTCCAAAAAAATAATGTTACAGATAACAGATTTTGATATAGAGGGTTATGTACCTCATGACTCCCCTACTGGCTATGTGCCTGATATATTTGAATACATGTCAACGCATAACCTAGACCACTTATAACAGAGTCAGAGACAACCCATATCCATGACAACTCTTAACCAAGTCAACTCATAACCATGTATACATGTAATTTAATAACTTGCAACAATACATATATTGGTGCATTCCATATAATAACGGTCATGACATTCCTTAATTGATTTACATATCACAACAAAGTTAAGCTCAGATTCTAATTGGTTTTGTACTTATTTTGTAACTTCTATTTAACTATAACTCCAATAAAAATATCGAGGTCCGGTTCTATATATTATTTTAAAAATATGAGCTAAAGAATGTCACTAACGGTCGTGACGACCTATTACATCATTAAAACCCTTCTTGTTCCTCTCTGAATAGAAATAGAATAAAAAATAATATTTATTACTACATATACAATGTAAATTCCAACTTGTTTGAGAATTATTATATTCTTATATCTATCAGTAAATTATATTCATATAGCTTGTTTTTAATTGGTCATTTTCTAATTTGTTAATGACACACATTATTACAATTTGAGATATGCACATAGTTAATATGCCGAAATTGACAGATGTTCAATGTCAATTAATTGTGTTATTCAAAACAATTTACTGTTGTTATTTTTACCTGGCACCTTGTATTATAATGCATGTTAACCACATAAAGGAAGTAATAATTTGAAGATCCTACATCAGTTTTTACTAAAAAATAAATTTAAAAAAAACTTTAGGTAATGAATATTTAAATATCTTACACAAATTGTTTGATTGATTTCCTCTTTTTTTTGCAGGCGTTGATGAATGAAGCTGAGATATACTGAAAATAATTTTGTATGCATTAAGTATTTAAAAAGAATCATATAGAATCCAGAGCTTAGATATTGTGAAACAATTTTTTTTATGGAAATACATGTAGCTAAAATTAAATCCACAGACAGGAAAAATAATATTATCTTTTTCAAAAGAGCAAAGTCAATAATTAAAGTAGGCCTAGTACACATTAACGTATGTTAGTTACTGAGTAAATAACTATGTATACTATTTACCAATAACCAATTTAAAGTAAATCTGTTAAAATGACATTGAATTTTGCACATTTACAAATAGAGACTTACTTTTCCACATCTACAAGCATTTTACGCTTTCTATGCTTGTCCCGTATTTCTTGCAATGGAGCATTAGAGGACAATGTTTGTCGGTAATTTTTTAACCTCGTGGCAATTTCTGCTTCAAAAACGTCTAAAAAGTATATAAAAGTATTATGAAAAAAACACTAATAATAATTAAAAATATAGTACAGTAAATAAAAATCGATCTATACATCAAAATTACATATAAAATCACTCTACTTAAAAAGCTAGACTTTCATATTCTCTATCATTTCAACTATCAGCCAGAAAGGGATATTTATTAATTATTGAGGAACAAATAATATCATACTTTCCATTGAGCAACATAAAAAAATAATAAATAAATAACTACAGCATTTGTTACAATTTAAACCTTCGTCGTCGGAAACTTTTTATACCACACAGACACCGGAAAGGAGCCATTTTTGACACAACCAATATATATATTATAAATTTTCACACGTTTAGGATTAAATAAAATCCAAATAATAATCATAGTTGTTTTATTTAGTTAAATAATATTTCGACATTTTTGTCATTTTCAAATATATGTAGGCCTAAATTAACTCAAAAAGATGTTAGTATATTACATTGAACAATAAATTAATAAACAAATATAAAAATATATGTAGTTACAATGAAATATTAAAAAATTTAAGATAGAAATTAATAATAAAATTTCATAGATTAGAATATTATTGAAAAAGTTTTAGAGTATTATTATTAATATCGATTGACTTAGAGTGGAAATTATTTAAATAACTTACTCTGTATGTTATATTGTAGTGACAACTACTTTATTCAATGAACAAAAACGTTAAGCATGAACAGAGATATCAAACGAGCTAACTCGCTGCACAGTATATTGGCCGACGCAGGAAAACAATCAATAAAGCGAAATAGCAGTAAGCAGCTAAGATAGAGTCACAAACACGCGCAGGATTATTAGTCATTAGTAGCCGCTACACATAAACTATATATTATGTATGCGCCATACAATCTATTTATTCGCATGTTCATTTAAGTATATTAAACTTTAACATTATTAGGATTTGTTTAAAATATATCATTTTTCATATAATGAATACTAATTATAAGCATTTATTCATAACACTTAATATATTTTTATTATGTGATTGAATGTTTGAAAAAGCACAATATTTAAAAAATGTTGATACGGCTTGCCACAATTATATACGAATTATTAGTAACTAAAATTATCAAAAATCTGCAAATTGTAATTACATAGTGAATCTGTTCTATGGAAAAATTGTTCGAGTTAATGGGGTTGTGGATATACTGATAAAGACCTTGATGTTGGAGCTCGTATACTTTGATCCCCGCAATCTACACTTTTAGTTGTATCTGCATAGCTTTTATCCTGAAGACATGTTCCGCAGACATCTGCTGATTGAATACATTTTTTCAATGCTCGTCTGGTCCATAGTTGTGTCACAGTATATTACCGCATTACTGACATACACCATAATGCGACAAGTAACGATGCTGCAGTCGGGTGTGCGACCTTGCAATCGTGAAAATAAAGCACCGTCGATGGTGGTAATACAAGACGAGTTGGCGGAATGAAGGTCAAGTGACATGGGTGGCAAGTCGTCGCGAGAAAAGCTATTGTCCAAAAATTCGCTGAGTGACCAGCGATTGTGTTGCGCTCCAGTGTTAGTTATTGTTTTGACATTGTGCCGTCTTACCACGTGCGTGGTTATCAATTGAAATGGGGATATCTATTCTGGAGTGAGTCGTCGGGCGACGTCTACACCATTTGCCCGCGAGAAAAATTTTGTGTTCCAACGCAGATTTGCGAGATGAAGATGTGCAACCAACGGACGAAACCTTGGTTAAGTTAAAGGCAGAAGCAGACTCCATTGCATGCTATTCAAAGGCACAGTCTACGACTCGTTTTCCATTGCGTTTCTTATGAAATTTCGCCCGCCAACAGTCTGTGCATTGTTTATGCGACCGTGAGTTCCACCCATTCATCTTTTCTGTAATGAGGGAGAAATACTTTCCGCAGTCCAGACATGCAGCTTTCCTGTTAGTAAGCATCTCTTCTCATTTTCCATTGCGTTTGAAGGACGATACCGTGTCAATGACGAGTTGGGAAGGGCGTTGCCCGCGGTCTCTTTGTCCTCAACAAGGGCGATCACGTTATTGAGCGGTATAATATTCTGGCCGTTCTTGTCTCCCTACGCCGGCGAGTAGCACCTCACGGATAATTTCGTCGGCGTAGTCTACAGACAGCGTGCGTGTGTATGTCGTTGTGAAAGAGCATATTTCTACCTCGGCGCGTAACACTCCCGTGGCTACGGGGACAACGGTAAAAGACCGCATGACTGCCTTCACTTCGTTAACGTACTTAAAGACCTCGCCAAGGGTGTCGCTAGCATATTGGAAGAGCTGAAAAGACGCGCAATCGTCGTCGATACCGGAGCCGTGATAGAATGCCTCCAAATACCGCACAAACATGTTACATGTCACTGTTGGCACGCCTGAATCGATGTGAGGGCGTACTAGCTTTGAACAATTTGGGCATGTTGCGGTGGCATTAGCAGGAGAGAAATTGGTGGCCGAAAGAGTGGTTGTTCATAAAGATGATGAGGATTTCTTCTGACCCGTCGATAATCTGGAGCGTACATTCCCAAACCGAACACGAAAAAACGACCACGTTGATAGTTGTTCAATTCACGAAGAATAAGTGTGTTCTCATAAAGAATAACTTCTCGTTGCTAGTGAATACTGTATATTAACGATGTGAACACACTTACTCCAGAAAGGAATAACAAAGGCAAGACAAATGTAAAAAACAAATGAAATATAAATGAGAAAAAAACATGGAGTTAAAACATAACATGAGACATACTTAAACCAATAGCATTCTAGATGAACCTAACAATACGATAACTATTAAATTATTGTCCCCATGATCTAATTTTGAGGTTCCAATTTTACGAATCTTCCCATAGTTCGTCTTAATTCATATTCGTTTTAATTAGTTTCTTCCAACAGGTTCTACTACTTTTTTCGTATACACAAGGTTCTTGCTCAGGGAAACCGAAACCTTCAGTTGTCTGTAAAATCTTCCCAAACCACTTTTTTCCCCTTGTTTTGGAAACAGTGTTATCGAAAAGCACATGCAGATTATACAATTTTATGTTTTCATATATAATTCATAGTAAATATTTTATTTATTATTCACATTTTGATTCTAATACTCTATATTAAAATGTAATGTTGCTGAAGCGATATTTATGCGTATTGCGATAATAATTGGTTATAGTATATAGCGTAATTTAAATGAGCCCGTCAATCAATTTCGATCGGAATTAACTTGGAAGCAAACGAGTTTATATATTTTTAATGTTTTATACTGAGTTTCATTATTTATTATTCGTTTCTAGTCTGTTACAAATATGTGTTATTGTATACAATAACGTTGTGAACTCCTATACGCACATTGAAGCAATAATTCAGATATTTGTTTATACTATTTTGAACGATTGTATACAATAAAGTTGTAAACTATAACATGGAGCAGTAATTAAAATATTAGTTTTTATTCAGTTACTAGTTTGAATGATTTTACACAATAACCTAAACTCAAATGCCTCAATTATTTAGGCTTCATTTCGGTTAAGTTTTTCAAAATCATGCAAAAAAGTCAGCGAGGATATTTAACCATGAACATTTTTTATGCATAAACCAATGTTAAACACAAAAAATTGTATGCGAACTGCGCGATGTATGTATATGCGCGGTCATGTATAGTATACTCTCAAGGTATTTTTATATATTTTTAAAATATGTAGAGTCAGCGGCGAGGATTCACCCCAAAAAATTAACCCTGTTTATTGGTTTAAGGGCGGATTATGTGGTAAATTAAATACAGATGTTGCTAAGAGTTGCATACAGAGTTGCTAACATATATGTTGCAGATATATAAAGGATGATTATTTACAGAATCATTTTCACACTTTATCAATAAACGTATCTTTTGAGTGTTCTGATTTCAAATCACTCGATAAAGTTTTATTACAAATTCATATATGAATCGCAGAACACAGTTAGCTCTTATTTTATTTTACAATATAGAGCAATACATCTGGATAGCATTTTTCAAGACCTATGGTTCAAAATCTTCTTGATGAGATCGTCCTGATATTCTTAAAAACCCTTGCATTGCATTTCTAAATCAACTTTTAATTATGGGGTTATTTTATGCCCGTTGAAGTTCTCATGAAGTGTTGACAGATATTGTTGGAATTTGTATGTCTACGACTGTAACATTTGTTATTTTACACCAAAAATGGCAATATCTTAATTTACAATTCTTCGAAAATTCTGAAATATGCTTTGGAGATGCCTACGTAAATATCTAAAGCCCAATAGAATTTGAAGATGTTTGCGTGAATAGAAAGTGTTTTCACAAAATAATCGTCTTGCTAATTACCGACAGCGTCGATTTATCAATTATGATACGAATTTTAAAGAAATCATAGCTGAATATTCATGTTATGATAATAAAATGTGTAGTACATAATTACTAAAAATACATTTGATCACACTAGATAATTTTTCTTGGTCGAAACATACTTAGATTGGAATAAAATACTTAATTTTAAGTCGTTATCACACCAAATTGTTTAAAAAGACCAAATACTTTAGTTTTGATCACTATCCAAGTTGAACGATTCGTACTGTATGTTGTAATCCTTGATTTATTTATGTATTTATTTAATATACCGAATTTTATTTCTTGTTATTTTACTTTTAAAGGTTATACAGTTTTACTTTCTATGTGTCTGATGGTATTTGACCTATTTCACGGTGCACGTTCTTTTGAAGCACAACCCCATTCGCGAATAAAGTAAGCTTTCATATCTATTGAAGTCGAATAGCCTAATTTATTTTCGGTAATATAATATCTTTTTGATTTCATTATGTTATTAAATGCATCACGTTGTTATGTATGAAATATTTTTACCGATAAATATAACCTATTGGAATTATTAAAAAGCGTTTTGTAAATTAGTGCCTTTGATTTGGCATACTTTTAGTTCACACTGAAATACTTTTATCTAACTGGTTAAAATTGTGATATATTTTTGTCGAACTTATATGTGTAATTAGTTTACATTTATTTTTAGAATATTAATACAATTATGCTGGACATTACCGTTAATTCCGGCTATCCTACCACTAATTCCGTATTGGCCGTCACCATATGGGTCCGATGGTACGTGGTGGTAAGTTATATATTGATCCTAAACAATGTTCCACAGAGCAATAATTTATTTAACTGTAACATAACATTTTTATATCGTACGGTAATATATGCAAGTTTATGATTTAAATAAAACTTTAATATATAAAAGTAGTAGGAGTAACATCGCTCTGGATAACTTTGATATTTGACCATTATTGACCAACATGTAACGTACCAATTACAGATAATGTGCCCGTAGTGATTACATCGATTCTAGATAATATGCCGGTAGTAGCAACATCGCAAAATTAATATAATTTATGACTTTAAAGCATATTTTACTATTATATTTACACGGTTTTGATGCAGCACACTTGTACCAAAGCCCTACACACTGAGCATTTTGCACCAATTGTGCTGTTTACAGACATAATAGCAATATGTATATAATTAATTCTATAAAAGATTATTATACCTACCATACAATGTGCATATTGACGTAAGATGCACATATATATATATTTACTAATAAAAGCGAATTTCTAGCAAAAAGACTTCCAACATAGAATGTAAATTAAATATACCTTATCTGTCTCTTAAGTTTTTAACGCGTAGTACCTAAATAAGATAATAAGATAATAGTATATAAAATGTCTGAGATATATGTAGCTATAGCCTATAACTAGGTATGTACTAGTAAAAAACGTTTTATTTTTTTAGGAATTATATGGAAATAGAAAAAAATGTAATATTATTTTTTTGATTTTCATTATAAATAATGCAACTTTAACCAAAGTACCTATTTGTGATATACCACAACATCGATATTTGAAATATATAGATTGTTAATTGATTTGATGGCAGAAGCAGCCAAGGTGACTATAACCTTCAAAAATTAAAAAAAATATATGTACAATAAATGATATTATATATTATAAGTTATAGATTTAAGTATACTATGTTGTAGTTGACGTAATTTTAGTAATTGTCATTGAATTTTAAGGTTATATACTTAAAATGTATAAAAACATGGAGTTAAACGTTTATTGGGCCGCCGCGGCCCAAGGTGGAGTAAATAGGCCTAGGGTTAGTTACAATTTAATTGCAATGACAGATCTATTATGATATTAAAATTATCGTTAAGTTGAAGCTCAAATTTAAAAATATTATTCTGAACACCTAAACATACTTTTTCTTTAAAATGGATAATTGTATATGATTGAAACGATTATCATATTTAATATAAACAATTATTACACAAATTTATTAACATGTAGATTAATTATTTACCATTTTTTCGTGATGTATGACATAGGTCTACAATCATTTGTTATAAAGTGTCATAAAAAATAAATTATAACAAATTTCTACAAGTTATATTACCATATTATATTGTGCTCGATTTATGATATATTTTAAAATAATAATATATTAAGAAGTATGATTTTATAGTGAAGTGTGAGTCAGTTTGAGCTCTCCATAATTTCAACTCAGAAAACAATTCGCCTTATTATTTATGCCGTGTTTTTTTAAAATTATTTTCAGTTTTCTGATGTCGATTGACTGGCTGTTATATATGTAAGTATTAATTAACTTGTCCATTATTATTTATTTGCTCTATAGTAGTTTGCATAATAGTAATTATTCTCGTTTGATATCATTTGTTACATGTGGGATTTTTACACATAGAGGTCGCTATTTAACTCATATCAAATCAAGTTTTTTAATTAATTCTTATTAGGTACTACTGTAGTAATAGCAATTAATTAAAAAAAACTATAACAGTTATTATATAATTTGTCACGTTTGTGATATCTTAAAATGATCGGTCTTTGTTTCAGTTATAAAATCTCCTTTTAGTTGGTTTAAAATATATTTTCTAATACTTTAAATTTTCTTTATAAGATAATTACTAAATGTATATTATACCCAACAATTTTATTTGTAATATTACATGATATTGTAAATTATGGAATAATTAAAGGTGTGCGTACACTAACCGTTTACCGCTTTTAAGAGTATAAAACCTCGAAACGTTCAGGTAAATGATTATTTGTTTTTATTTTATTATGTTTATTAATACAATGCACATTATATAATGTACACTAGGGCCTATACCATTATTTAATGTGCAATATACCATTATACTATGTTTTTATTTTGCTTAAGATATCCATTTCTAAAATTGTATAATAAGGGCCTTTTAAATTCGTGTTAGTCAGAAGATTCAAAAAACATTTCATTGTACTATATTAGTATTTGTTTATGTTTATGGTGAATAAGCCATCCTAGAATTTTAACATATATATATTTAAGAATAAAAAATATATAGTTAAATTTCCACTAATTTGTATCTATTTTATTTTTAAAAGAATGATACGAATCGAAGTAGATTTTAAACAACTTTATAAATGGAACAATCAATATAGCGACTAATAATTCATTCTGAAAGTGGCAATTTTAATTGGAGAATATTGTAGCAGTGGAAATTTAGCTTAAGTAGCTTAATTTTATTATTGTAGTTTATATACAATCTTGCCACTGATGAAGGTTACCGATACCTGTGGCAGTATTAAACTTATTTATTCACATGAAAGATCTGTGTGTTTTTTTTATTATAATATATGTAGTTAATAATAATATTTCAAAATGTTCTGCTGACATTACTGATTATTGCTGTTGAGGTATTGACCGTAATGTGGTGTGTCCAATTACAGAAATATATATACTATCGTCCTAGATTGTCTGACATTGTTATTATTATCTATTTTGTAACGTGGGTCCTAAACTGATTTAAAAAATATTTAATGATATCTGTGACTGGACGATAACTCATCCGATCCAGCTTATTTGATATTCCTGATGTTTGGATTTCTATTTAATCCGTATTAATTTGATTAATTTTATTAATTATGTTAGGACTGACAGCTTTTATGTATTTCAGATTGCGGTATTTTGATCTCGCATTTACAGGGTGTCCCAAAAAGACGTATACACTTTTTTATCTATTTTTATTTAACACTTATGTACATACAATTTATACAATATTATATATATTTAAACATGTACAGAAGATTTATACAACATTTTAAATATTTAAACATGTAAATATATATAATAACAAGTCAGATTCTATCTTATATGCTCA
>JAUZND010050122.1:0-16081 GCA_034780555.1 Coelogynopora nodosa | reverse complement strand
TGTTTACATTTTGTTTACATTTTGTTTACATTTTGTTTACATTTTGTTTACATTTTGTTTACATTTTGTTTACATTTTGTTTACATTTGCAAAACTTTCAATTATATATCCAATATCATTTCCTAAGCACTTTTCCGTTAAATATTTTGTACTTTTACTTTATTATATAAATATAGAATGTTCTTCGTTCATTATTATAAACTTTATTATTTTAACCACATTTTATAATGTGATAACAAACATATCAAAATAAAAATAATAAACGCATCAATAATGCAATTCAATGCAATGATACATATAGTTTGCAAAGCGAATAAGGTTTTTGTATATTTTTAAGTACTTATAACGCATTGTGTTTAGTGTGAAATACTCATACTCATGAAACACTCAAAATACTCATTATAGGATTTTGAATATATAATCATTAATACCAAAGTAGTAAAATTTAAATTATTGCGAATAAGAAACATGACGATATAAAAAAAAAAAATTCAGTAAATTGGCTAAATATATGAGAAACGATTAGTTGAATATATCCAATAAAATTAATTAGGTTCATTGTATTAATACATTTGACTGATAAATAAATTACTAATATTTAATTATATTGTTTTCTATTATATAGGTATTTATTACAAGCATGCAGAGAAAAATTAACAGCTTTCATTTGCCATCGACAACTATAAATATAAAGTACAATATCTAATAAATTAATTATAGAATTTAAATCTCGATGAAAAACTGTTCAATAAAATTGGATGGCATTTTAAAATTTGTAAAAAATTATTGTCCGTCACTTATCTCCCTTTTGGATAAATAGTTTATCCAAATATAATAAATTATCGAGTGACAAAACCTATTCATTTATCTTTACTAAATTCTAACACTTTTAAAAATTATATGAAGATCTTAATGTATGCGTTAACCTAATGCAATTAAACTGTAGCTGCTCTTTCGCTGATGCAATGCGTCCCGCTGTACAATCTAGGTAGATAAAATAGGCGAGTCGTACAAATACATGGAAGCGGACAATGAGGGCAGGCCTGCGGGAATTTAACACCGGTGTTAAAATTGGAGACGCCGTAGGTCTTCTTGGGATAAGATTTAATAATGGGCTGCTGCCAGGCAGTCATCTACGCCATTCGCCTTTGGGACAGATGTGGCGGTTCAAAAACACAACTGAGCCACATTCTGGGTTTATTTGCGCAGCCGTCCATTTCCTCGTTAATTTATGTAGGCATGTCACTATAAAGGATGAAGCTTGAGCAAAGTCGGAGGAAGTAACAAATAAACATCATTGTATGTGAGTCATGGTTTGAGTCAGTACCGACTTTGCCGTCGCATTTTTTCTGAAGTTTCGCCCGCCAGTATAGTCAAGACACAGCTTATGTGATCTTGAGTTCGAACCTATTGGTTTTCTCTATATTTAAAGAGGAAGAACAATACTTTTCAAAGTCCGGCCATGGAGCTTTTCCGGATCTGTGAACGGTGTAATTTGGCGGATGATATTTTTTATTATATAGTTTTCTCTGTTTCATAAAAATACTGATTGGGACTAATACTGTTTTACTAAATATTAATATGCATGTTCTTTGTTTTATTATTTATCACTCAATTGTTACAGTGTTTCAAAATTTAAATATATATTGATTCAAATATCAATTTAATATAGATCAACGATCACATCAAACAATTATTTTACACGATTTTGTATTTGTATAACAAACTTATCTTTATATTTGATACTAAATATATTGTATAAAACATTGTTTTTATATATATGAAGAAAAAATGCGTTAATCTCTGAATTTCAATATTACTTCAAGGCCTAAATAGCAGATATAAGATTATTGGTCCAATCAATATTAAAAATATTTCTATGTACCTGTTTTATATTATTTTATCTATATTAAGTTACAGTTAAATGTCACACTACCATACAAAACTCAGTGGTAATTTTTAAATTCTGATTAAAAATAATAAATAGTTTTTATGTGCTAAATTATTTTCAATCGCATTATTCAATTTCATTGAAAGTTTTGGCTGAATCATGTCTGAGAGATATAGCTTTTCATTGACTACTTTCAGGTAAAATTTCAGTAATTTTATTGTTTATTTACTAATAAACTTATTCATTGTAATCTTTTCATTGAATTTAATGTTTCACCAATGTCAGAAATTCTTTTTACTACACTTAAAATCTTATTTGTCTTCATTGGAAACCTGGCGGTTATAGTGATTGGTTGTTATTTATTTTTAGTTGTGTTTTACATTGGATTCAATAATATATATTCATAAAGAATATACTAAATAAAAAACAGGTTGTATAACATGTTGATAATAAGCACCAAAAAAAATCTGCAGTGAATAAATGTTACTGTTAGTGAATTTAGTGAATATGTGATTCTAACCAGACTCAATTGCAACAGAATGACAATAATATTATGAGCATGAAGTATATTATGAGTGTATATAGCAAGGAATAGTTAATATTGATAGTTTCAGGATTACACAATGAATAGTTTTTTTTTATATATGTTGGTGAAAGTAAGCAAAATCTGGTTGTTCACAAACTGTCCATTTAAACTCCATTTAAAAGTGATAGATATTGAGTTACAATTGAAATTTAAAAAATAATACATTTTTGTCCAGACATTTTGTAAACGATTGGTTTCATTAAGTTGGTTTGAGACATTTTTTCCCATTCAGACAGTTTATGATTATAAACCATATTGATATAATATATGAAGTATAAACAATAATAATATTCAACCTTCTAAATCTAGGTCCAAGGATGTTTATCCCAATTCTATTTTCTAAATGATTAACTTTAGGGCTTCATAATATAAGAATGTATGCTTACTAATAGGGATTTTATCAAGAAAGCTTCAGGCATAATTTACTTTTTATATGAACAGGGGTTATTATGGATCATCAGGGCAGTATAGATTTGTTGAATTAGATCTTTAGGAATTGTTTTACTAGTGATAATTCTATCTCTATATAATATATTATTTACTATAGTTTCCCTATATTCTATAAACTAATATCTATGACTCCTTAAGCACTATATGAATGTCAGTTATAACATATAAAATATTTATTCCAGATTTAAAACCAGATTCAAAACCAGTTTTAGAACCAGATTCAAATGAAGAACTACAGCACATATAGAGATGTACTATGTGTCAAAATGACCGCCTTTAAAAGTTATTAACTTATTTTTTAACAGTATGAAAAAATATTATTTTGTTCAAAAGTTATGACATAAAAGTTTAACATTATAATTATTTACAATGCAAATGTATCCATATTATAATTTTGACATATAGTATGTGCTGTAGTTCTCCATTTGAATTTGGTTCTGAATCTGGAATAAATGTTTCATACATCAGTTATAGCATTTATCTGTTTTTTTAAACTATTAAAGTTAATTGCATCAAACTTTATGGCTTTATATAAAATAAGACTATTCTTTTGAGTTTCTTTTTTGATAAATTATCTCTCTTTTATTATTCTTTTTCACAACCTGTTGGGAACATATCCAAACTATATTTGAAATAAATTTTTATGGCTTTGATGCATAAAAATAGAACTTAATTTTTTATGTTTGATAGACTTTCTGTTTGTGATTGATAAATTATAATTTATATTTACTTATAATTTATATATTATTCTGCTTATTACACATCCTATTGGAGATACCTCCAATCCATCTGAATTAAGTTTTTATGGCTTTATTTATAAACAGAAATTAAAGTTTTATATTTTTCTCCTTTAATGAAATATTTATACCATATTATTACTAAATTTTTATCATGATAATCATATAAATTGTTCAATTAACCTTTAGTCATAAACTTTAAATATCATGTTTTCTCTTCCATGCACATATTACACAAGATAATGCATTCAGTAACTGTTAATAGAAAATGATTTTGTTTGTTAATAATCCTATTTATAAATCCTTTAAATGTGCTCATACTTATAGTGCATCCATGGCCATGCAAGACTAGTAATAGCTGGTATATATGGTTAAAATTAAATATTTTAAGTGGTACAGTACTAGTGGTGCATAATATACTAATTTATAACCTTTAATTCTGTCAATATGAAAAAGTTTTATAGACAATTAAAGTGAAATAAAATTTTACTGATACTGTATAAAATGTTTTTTATTTGTTTGACCTATTTTTAATAATATATTGGTTCAGATATTTAATAATTATTACTTATACATATAAAATATATTATAATTATGTTCTTGACTATAACTTTAATTTTTTTATTATTTAAATATTAGGAATATATATAGTTTGCATATAACTATAAAAACTTATATATTTTATATAATTAACCAGTTATTTATTTTGATTATATCCTGATAATAAACTATTATCTGAATTTATCTTATTAATAAAACTAACCCAAATACATATAGTAAAAATTATTTCTGTTTATTTGTAATATAATATATATTTTTTTAAATATAGTTTTTAATTTATATATTGTAGACCAGATAGAAATTCAGACACAATAAAATTATTAATCATCACATGTATACAATTTTTATTATAATTTTTTTTTAATTTCCATTTTATCTCAACTAAATAGATATTATTATTTTGTAAAATAATAGCTGCCACAGTGTTTCTGGCAATTTAGTTTTATTTGTCCATAACATATAGAAATTGTTCTTATTTGGCATATGTACTGTTTTCTATTTGTTCCATACCAAATAGAAATTCTTATTTTGTTCTTCCTGACTAATTTTTAATTTTTTATACCCTAACCAATTAAAAATTCTTATTATTTTGTCTGAATTAAATATAAATATGCTTTATTTAATCTTAACAAATATTTTAATTTGTTCATAACAGGTAGAAATTATCTTTATTGTCTGAACTATGGCATTTTTATAATAATGATTTAAATTTTGTTATACAAAATACACAGTGTCTATTCAACTGGTAGAGGCAAAATAGTCAAATAGATCATTCAACTAGTATTTTTTCAGTTATTCATTTTTTGTTATTAATATTGGTGTTTAAAAAATAATTTTAAATGAATGTTTATAATAACAAAACTGGCCTTTGGAATTTCTTGGAAAAAAGCCAGTTGAATAGTCTATTTGACTATTTTGCCAGTACTGTTTTTTTTCTTTTCAGTTAATCATTTTTTATTATTATTAATTTATATTAATATTGCTGTTAACAAAAATAATTTTTAACAAAGATTATTAATAAATTCCTTAGGAATTTTTGGAGAAAAATATGCCAATTAAATAGTCTATTTTACTATTTTGTTGGTACCAATTGAATAGCCACTGCATGCAAAATAACATTAAATTTTAGGTAAACATTTGTTTTTTTTAAAGTTTTTGACAGCCCCGCCTGTGAAGCCAGGTAAAGCCAATGACATGGTCGAAATGACCAAGATAACATTTTAACCTTATCAATGGATGACTGTAGAAGAGAAGTGGTTTTCCTCAGTAATGCTTTGTCTTATGAAGCATGCAGTATGTCTATAGAAATAAACTTAGATCACCATGGACTTGACTTCTTCACTTTCAATAAACCTGATGATTTGTTTAGATTTATAGGTGTCCAGTTTAGACAGAGTACATTATACATATATTTTTTTATTAAACTTTACTTTAGAGTGTATACTTTGATAACATAAAGTATCAGTCTATATATATTTTAATTTGAATGAGAAATATATCAAAATTCTATTTACATTAAAAATGAGTGTTATACTTTATTATTATATCAAAAACAAGGTGGCCACACATACTCGAATTTTGATAATGTACTTGAATATGCTCGAATTTTTCAGTAATATAATAGATTTTTTTTGGATAATTTTTGTGTTTAATATACCTGCATAATTATAATGTTCAATACAACTTTTCCTAGACTTATAAATGTATTTCGTTTACATTTAATATTGTGATTTTCATTGTATACATCTTATAGTGTATACATCAATTGTTTTCTTATACTGATGCATAAATTCAGATAATTTTTCATAGATTATTATCAAAAACTAAACATAATGCATTAGATATATTAGTTCATGATCGTAATCAGTGGATACTTAAATAAAAATTTTTTATGTTACTATGTTTTACTGTTTGATAAATTTCTCAACATGGCAAACAGATATACATGTAACATACTGTTTTAATAGAAAAGGTGTAATGCTATTATTTGACATATCAGTTCATAGGCAAAACAAAATTAGTAGGCATTTAAGGTGTCTCCATGAGACATAGATGTTATGCAATTGCTGCAAGTCATTATTGGTGGTTTAGAAAGCAATTTCTAAAAAAATTATAAATTTAATGTTAGGACATGTTCATTGCATGTCATAGGTAGGGTACTCTGAATTTGTTTCAGCAATATCAATATGCATTTTTTCAAGAGCTGATTGCAAACATTTTTCTGAATCTTAAGATACATGTCTCCCCATAATGAATTTTATAGTTCAGTGGCTTGAAAATGTCAATCTATATAATTTCTTATCTGGAATATTATGTAAAGAAAATTTAACATCAAGTTAGAAGCCCTTATCACCTTCATATAACATCATGGAAACCTTATTTAATGATGAGTTGGTGCAGTCAAAATTATCATTGTATTTGTTGCCAAGGTGAATGATACAATATTCAATGCATTCATTTCAAACTGATAAACCATGGTCTCTTTCCTATACAAAAAGCTGGAACATTATTTTGTCAAATTATTTGTCCTTTATACTTACATAACAATTAAATAGAAACTGTGCACTAAACATGTATTTTTTATAATCTTCTGCCTAATACTTTAGAGGAGATTAATGGCCTTACTAGTTAGTAAATGTGATATAATATTGTATCTCTCACGCAATTTGAGAAAAGCATTACTATAGTAGTGTCAGAAAATAATTTTCAGGTGTCTGGTTGTTATTTTAAAATTATTAGTATTCTGCAAAATGTAATGCTATTTTAAATATATACGAAGAAATGAAAGTTATGGTGTGCCTCCTATTGTAAATTAAAATCCTGGAAAACTGGTCAAACATCATATATATAATTTGTTATGGTTTATAAAGTAAAACGCTAATATTAGTTTCTTTGATCATATATAATTAAATTTGTATATGAATATATATTTTGAAATATTATTTGAAATTTTTAATATTATATTTTGTTAATTATGTGAATGCAATAATGTAAATCACTGCTGTCACTCCCTGCATTTTTTAAGGTGGCGGCATTTTTTCATGTTCCTGTGTTATTGCTAGCATTTTACTTTTTGCCCTCGTTTTTTGGAGATGATTTTTAATGGTTGCTTTATAAGTAATTGGGAACAGTGAGCTGTAAATTTGACTAAATATAATGATAATAAATGTATTAAAACAATATCTTTCTTTTCATTTTAAAATTAACACAAACCATACTATCAACGTATTTTTTATATTAAATGACTTTTAAATCGATAAATTTCAAATCTATTTTTTAGTGGTCATTTAAATTAAAAAATTATATCATTTATATTCATCATCTTTAAAGGCTCAAGTAACATATTTCTAACAATAGAACTAATTTGTTACCTAATTACAAAGTTATCACTTTTTATTTCCTATTATGTCTGGCAGCACTGATAATTATTTGAATCACCTTCTAAGCTTTTAGCCCAATTCACTCCCTCTCCAGTCCCTCCCGTTAGCTGGTCCATATTAGCTCTCCAGTCCCTCCCTCTCTTGACTCCCTGCAGCAAGTTAATAGTGAGTAAATCTCAGCATATCCTTCACTCTCTCCAAAAAACTGGTCCAAATCATATGCATCTCCCTCTCCCTAGTCCCTCCAAAAAGCTTATCCAAATCGAACATTCTCTCATTTATCGTCTTTCTCACTCTCTCCAGTCCCTCCGGCAAACTGGTACAGATCGAGTATGCTCTGAAGGCAGTGGCCGGAGGCGCTCCCTCGGTGGGCATCAAAGCAGCCAATGGAGTAGTCCTCGCTGTTGAGAAGAAGTTCAACACGAGCCTCATTGACGAGACAAGCATTCACCGGGTGGAACCCATCTCGCGGGGGGTGGGCATGGTCTACAGCGGCCTATCGCCTGACTATCGCGTGCTGGTGAAGCGGGCGCGCAAACTCTCGCAGAACTATCAACTCCAGTACGGCGAGGAGATGCCGCCTGAGCAGTTGGTCCAGAAGGTGTCCGCCGTTATGCAGGAGTCCACTCAGTCCGGGTGAGTTTCTCTCTCTCTTTTCTGATTGGTTAAGCGCATTTTTACAGATACTATAGTCTGCGACTAGACAATACCGGTAATTGTGGTATTTAGAGTAAAAAACAGGAGGGTCTGATCATTTTGAAGGAAAACGAGTAATCGGCTATATAAATATTCTTTGTAGTTATTACAGGGTATGTACTTGTCTTGGATAATAGAAAAAACTTCATAGAAAAAAGCCTTGGAATTGCAAAAATCCATTCTAACATCTGGAGAAAAAAAATTAATACTGGGTTTTTTAGTTTTTATATGGAATGTATATATGTTCTACTTATTTGAATGATTTTAAGCATTGCTGTCGGAACCGGGGAAGGGAGGCCTACGGCCACCTCCCCACTTTACTGGGGACGGCATTTCCATAAGAGGCGTAAAAATTGTTGCCCATAACTATTTCCAAATTAGAAATATCAGCTACACCCCCACTTTTTTCGTCCTTCCGCCGGCCCTGAGCAATATGAACTAGATGTAATATTATCTATTCTTTGTTATGTTGTAATTTTTATCCTCCACTAGTCTCTTGGAATTCTGTTTACAGTAAATGATAGGCAGACCATCTGTATTTATCAAGTAATTAATTAATGATGCGTTTGATGTAAGTTAAACTCGATCAATTAAATATAAACAAATAATTTAGTTAAAACTATTCCAAATTATGTGTCAAATATACGATTTTTTAAGTAATATATGTTCCACATGTTTCTTTCCTATGTTTATATTAAAATATACATCTTTATTTGGTAAATTCATTTTAATAGGTATTATACTACGAATTATTGTTAAACTAACCTATTACAATGTTTGAGTATACGTAACGGACGTCTAAGGTGACAAATGAAAATGCACATAATATGAAAAGTAAAACTTTTAAACGAAATTTTCGTCAATTTTTTTTATGATATTCAAATGAGCTGTTTGAAATAGAAAAGTAATTTTATACAGGGTGGGCCAGAAAGATTGGTAATTTTTTGAAAAATAAATATTACTAAGATATGGAAAAGATTATAGTTTATTTTATTAAACATTTACCATGTATAAGGAACAAATAACAAAACAAGCATATATGCAAAAGTCAAACAATCAAGTCATCTCAAGTATTTAAACTGCTTTCCTTGATTAGCGATACATTCTCTGCACCGGGATTGCACACTGCGGCAGACAGTCCGACATGTTTCAACAGTGATTGCGCCGGCTTCCTCCTGAATAAATTTTCGCAGCTGGGCAAGTGTTACGGGTTGCCTGGAATACACTCTGTCCTTTAGGAAGCCCCACAGAGGTCGGGTGATCTTGGGGCCCACTCAATAGACCACGTCGACCATGTTGATTGAGAGAATCACGGACACGTGCGCTGTAATTGGCCGGTGCCCATCGTCTAAGGGAATTACATATTCTTGTAACATACGCAGATAAAATTCTCGATTCATATTCTCATCGAGGAATATTGGACCCCCAATTCCTTCTGACGAAATGGCAGCCCAAACCATTATGTCAGGTTCGCGGAAATCATGTTCAACAGTATATAGGGGATTCTCAGTTGCCCACATCACGCAATTATGGTGATTGACATGTCCAGCCAAAATAAATTTAGCCTCATCTGACCGTAAAATACTGTCTTGAAACTCTGGATCATTATCTATTAGAGAAAGTACAGTGTCACATGTTTCCAAGCGACGATCGAAATCATCTTCTGATAGGGCTTGACGCAAACGTGGGGTGTAGGGCTTAACCTTTAAATCAGTTGTACAACTGATTCCAGAAATGAGTGATAGACGTCTTGTTGACTGTTGGGCATCATTATTGAGCTGCTGTCTAATAATGTCTTTGTTGGGTGAGGTTCGTGATGTTGTTGGTCTTCCAGGTGGGTGCTTTGAGAGAACACTGCCTGTTTGGTCGAACTGCTGGTAACTCCGTACAATTGTTTTTCTATCAATGGCATCATCACCGTATTCCGCTTGTAACTTTACTCTTTTTGTACTTCAGACGCATTGTATTTAATTAAAAACAATCACACAACTTTAATTTTCTGTTCAAGTTTATCAGCCATGTGCAAATATTCATTAGTTTGAATTATAATCAATACACGTATACATCAAATAATGCTACATATCCATATACTGAAATTATTAAAATCATAGAGTAATATTTATTTTTCAAAAATTGACTACCCTTTCTGGTCCACTTTGTAAAGTTTGCATTTCATGATTGAAAGTGTATAACTGTCATGGTTTATGTAAAAAATGTAAATGTTTAAAAAAGTTTTAATTAGAAAATAGTTATTTTGTAATATTCTGTAATATGCCCTACAGTACTCGTATAGGCCTATAGCTCATTTACTTACATCAAAATAAAATCGCAATAATTTTATATTAACCATAGAATCACTAGGAGATGTCTAGACTGATTGTCTCATTGGTGTTTAATCGTTTACTCAGATTCAAATGTTGAGTCCCTGCCTATTTCTTAGTGCACTTTTGACTATATTTATTTCAGCAGATTATACGGGAGACCTTAATAACGTAATATATTACTCAATATTAGCTAAATGTTGTATATAATTATTTATTAAAAGGTGTTTATGGTCAAAAAAATTATTGATCCCTTATTCTAAATTACTTCTTGTCGATTACTGATAACTACTATGACGTCATACGGGATTAAAATTAGGCTTGTGTTATATTTTTCATTGCTTCTTTTCCGATATCTTTGCCTCTAACTAGTCTTTTCAGATAACAAATTTCATGTATTTAGAATCGCCTTGAAAAACTGCACTGCAGTAATAATCCAAATTACTAGTTCATATTTAACTACATAGGTCAAATATGTTTCAAGATTCGTATGTTTTTCACAAAGCTCTATGTTATCCATTTGAAAATCTTGTTTTTATTTCTATAGAATATTGTTAAAAAAATACCATTTTCATGAAATAGCATAATACTGCCATCGTTGAATTAAAACTGTTACCCTTCTTTTTGTCTACTTCAATTGCAATACATATCGTTTTTAGAAAGAACAGGAATTAAATAATTACTTTCACTAAATCGGATTTCACATCTCAGATCCCTGATAATTTTATGCCATCTCTCTCTCTCTCGACACCCCTTTCAGTGGTGTTCGTCCCTTTGGTGTCTCTCTTCTGGTGGCAGGATGGGACCGTGACACATGCAAGCCCTGCCTCTTCCAGTGTGACCCCTCTGTAAGTACCGACCCGACCTTGATGGTAGAGGCTCGTCCATTTTCTTACATCATATTATTATCCTATCATATTTGTTTCACAACGATGGCGACAAACGTGTGAAAACTAAGCTTAATTATTATGTCCCTAACCGTTTGTGTATATTGACTAAATACAAAACGTGGGTTTACTATTTAAATATTGAAATGGTACGACAATTTTTTGGATTGCTGTAAGTTAACATTTTCGGTCGACCACAAACTTACCATAGTATACTTACGAACCAGAATGCTCAGATCAAGGGAGGGTAAGCAACACCCGGTTTCAACACCATCTAATCACTCCTACAGTTTGCACATATGTATATGTTTATTATGGAAACTCTCACGGGGGGTTCGATTGGTCCATCTGAATGTGATCGTTTCCTACTTACATTCTACTTAGGCGATTATTTATAAATGTTTCAGTACCTGCCTTATTCTTAACGTACTTTTAATTCCACAGATATTGTCGTAGTATATACTGGAGGATTTACATATGTAAAATACATACTCAGATATAGCATTTATATTAATATAGATCATGTGATCTGGAATCAGATGCAAAAAGAATCAAGTTAATTGGTTGCATTGATCAAAAGTTGTAGCATATATGATTATTTCCCATAGTTTTTCTAAATTAGAGTTTATGACGTGATCAGGTCATAAAAATTGTACTAATTAATTCTTTTTTTTTAAATAAAAATAGCTCTACAAATCTTTGAGAGGTATCTGTATACTAAATTTTAGCTTAATCGGATAATGGGAAGTTTGTTTTTCCAGGAAGAGGGAAGTAAAAGCCCCCCCCCTCCGGAAAAAACACTTCAAAATATGCCCACTGACGAAGTGTTAAACTTCCTGCTAAACTATTAATATCTCATTAGACATTATCAAAATTAGACAAAATACAAATTTTTTCACTTTATTTTCTTCCCTAGCTATATCTAATGGATTACAAATTAACGCTAAATAGACAGCTAATTATTACCAAATAGCTATTTCAAAAGCAGAACATCTTCATTTGGCCATGGCCAAAGATTCCATTTCCTTCGTGCAAGAACGTCAACCTACCAGCAATCGTTCTTTCCCGCGCACCATCAAACCTTAAAACCCGTGCCTGGATGGTAATGAAAGAAATTCCCCTGTTCAGTAAAGGAAGCAGAAAGTGTATCATTAGAAAACAATTAATATAATTAGAATCACCTTGAACCACCATACTAAATTGGTGGAATATAAAATGTAACTGTATTGTAATATGTATCCGTTCTGCGAACCAACAACAATATTTGAATCCCTTTTTTCATATTAAATATTATGCTTATATGTTTTAATTAGTATATAATATAATTTGTATAATGACAAATGGTGGTGTCTTCCCCTTAGCATGGTTAATTTAATACAATGTGTATATTATGTTTTTATACGATATGTCATTATTTAGTTGTCCCTTTTTAAATTTGATTATTAAAATTAGATCAAGTGCCTACACATTGATCATATTCTTTATTGTTATCATCAAATTACTGACCTATATATTTGTAAGTCGGTATTTAGCCTGGTTCTACTAGTAGCCAACAAATTAACATCCGTGGACTTATTTGGATCCATTTAGAATTGTGTTTAATCTTGCCTTTCTGTTCCTTACAGGGCACCTATTTCCCCTGGAAGGCAACAGCGCTAGGAAACAACTCAGCAAATGGCAAAACATTCCTAGAAAAAAGGTATGAATGAGACTCTTTTTTTTTTAAGGTAACCAATCGCAATATGTTGAGAACCGTTTTTCTGTTGTTTATGTGACTTCAGGTACAGTGAGAAGTTGGAGCTGGAGGACGCGGTACACACGGCCATTCTCACACTGAAAGAGAGCTTCGAGGGACAGATGACCGATGAGAACATCGAGATCGGCATCTGCAATGAGCGCGGCTTCAAGGTGCTCTCCCCGGCGGAAATCAAGGACTATCTTGCTGCCATCCCTTAATCTTTACCTCTCTCTCTCTCTCTAGCCTCTGTGTGTGGCTAGTTGAGTGTTGTTAACTGTAGCTACCATGTTCTTGTTGATAATTATTTATTATTGTATGCTTGGTTTTTACAATAAATTCGGCGTTGTGTTCGCTGTCTATATGCTTCGTCTTGTGCTTTGTTATCGAAACATGCTATGTTGTGTTTGCGGGAGTCTTAAAAAATGTTAAGAGGTTTTATGATTCTAAAATGATGTTCCACATTTCTGCTGCGCTGAAGCAACATTTTTAAATGCATGAGATATATCAACAATCATTTCATTCAATATTTATTTTTTTAAAATTTAATGGTACAGTAAACACCCGATGCGCTACACCCAGGCAAAGGTGTATAAATTATAGTAATTAATAATATAATTAATTATAGTAATAAAGTATTTAAAATGGAGAAATTTTATTAATTATCTAAGAACCTATCGAGTCGTAGATCACATTGTACATTAACGGAATTGTGTATACACAAAAGATTTCATTACAATACATAACTTCTTTTTGTTTAGGACTGTTATTTGTAATACAGATTAATGAACAGACAAAAGCATCTCAAAATAAGTCTTACAAAAGTCAAATAGGCACACATTCAGGTTAAGATGCTTTATTTGTAATTTATTTAAAATAATCAGTCTTATTCTTTTGTGTGATAATCGAATTGCTGCGATATCCACAAAACAGTATTTTCAATGTTTCCCAGGGCCTCATTTGATTTACTAACTAATAATTTATTTTAAAATACAGTGGTAAAAAAATGTGAATGGACCTCATAAAAGTATTACCTATTATTGAAATTTTTAATAATGCTTCGGAAAAAAACTTGTGTAGAAGTACACATTTTATTTTAAGTACTAAAATAATACATAAGTGAATATGTTTAATAATTCACCAATTTTGAAGAAATGGGCCCATAATAAAAATAATAGTTGAATAATATATTAATTATATACTGTATATATAAATGCAAAAATATGCCTACACTAGTTATATTAATTATCGACTGTATTAATTACGCGAATTCCAAAATGTATTAAGTAGACAACAGTTTTACATAGTAAACAATATCGGGTCATAAAAAATGGTATTAATTATCAAATATATTAATTAGGCCGTGTATTAATTAGGGAGTGTTTACTGTATATTATACTTCACATATGTTTGTATATGTAAGAGCACTTACAAATAGGCTATGCTTATAGAGTACCGATATATTAATTGAATTAAAATATCATACTAGGATAAAATATAGATACGGTAGCAGCACTATCTGAACATACTATAGTTATGGGATAGTAGTGGTGTAGTTTATTTTTTAACCATTAGTCAGATCAAGGGGGGAGTGTAGTAATTTGTGATGTATGACCCTGATTGTTTTACTTTTATCTAACTAAAAAAATAATGAATACAAGTTCCAATACATTAACATACAAGAGAAAAAAGTGTTGTTATTCAACTCTTTTATGCCCCCCGCCCTGGATTTTCTTAATTGCCGATGATATTAGAAGCTACATCTTGCAACATTAATATAAATAAATGTTTTTAGTAAAATGTATATCTTTAACTTGAATAATAAATTATTCAGCAATTTAAAATAATACTCAATTAGTTAGTGTTTATACCACTGATAGAAAGTTTCTTTTTCCAAAGGGGGGGGAGTATATCCCCTCTATATACGTAGCAAACTCTATAAAGTATGTGCACGAACGATGGGTTAAAGCAAAAAAGTTTCTATAACTTTAATAACTTCTCAACTGTTCTTGATTCAAGTGTATACCTTTAGTTTCTGTGGAGTCATCAATCATACATACTAAAATTCCGGCTCCACAGTACTAGTCTTTTGCTAAAACTTAAGTAAATGGAAGAACATTCGCACTGAGCACATTGATTTATGAGTGTACAATTATATGATATACCACTTTAAAATAGATATTACGTAATCACCGCTGCCAGTTCCTTGTTCGGGCGTTGTATTTAAATAATTAACTTCACTTTAACAGAGTAATTATGAAATCCAAAGGGAACCTCAGATTCGTTACATGGCAGGGTGCTCCTCTGAGATTATTCTATTGCCCCCTTTGATAAGTGGGTTTTTTAACATTTTTTGATGGCTCCATTATTGACTTGGAATAATGTGGAGAAATGCCCGTAGTATGAGAGTGAAGACCCTACTTCACTCCCGGCTGATATATCATAATCGAATATTTGTTTCTTGGTACAATGGCCGATTTGATCGAGGTCAAAGGTTATTTCAGATTATTTCAAGGTCATAAAGTTTCAAATTTTCTAATTAAAAATTGATCACGTGTACTTGTAGTAACCTAAGTTATAACACAAAATAGAGACAAAGCAAAAGTAGGTTTTTGTTAACTTAAAACCATGATGCAGTTATAACACGGATACACGTTATAATATATAGGTAGTAGACAAAAGAATAAGAAGGTATGTATTACGTAGTACCAATTACTATTACAGAACGATAATAAGAGTGATTTATCAAAATAATAATAGTGTGATGAACTATTGTTTAGAAGATGGTTGCACTGTTCTATTACGTAACAATATTATATGTGTTTTGCTACGCATGT
>JAUZND010050111.1:0-19632 GCA_034780555.1 Coelogynopora nodosa | reverse complement strand
GTTGAACAGGTGTTAACTCGGTCATTGCATGCAAATAATGACTGTCACAATGTACAGATAATAGCAGACTGTTTTTCATATAATAGCATATGACGTGTAGTATACATACTAGACAATGGTATGCAATGATATAATTAGCTACAATGCTGTTTGTGTGTGCTAGATAATATATCCGTTAAATATCCATTACATTACGCTTTGGTCTCAGACTTTTGGCCGGGACTGTATGTCATACATTACATAATTACCACATTTAATTATTTATATTAATGATGTTTTTAATATTTTTATATTTTAATTCATATTTATAAAATTGTTCCAGATATTTGTATTTCCTTCTTTCTAAAATAGTTAAGCAAGAATACCAAACAAATCTTACAAATCATGCTAAAAGCCTGATTGATCTATTAAAAGGAAATCTATATTATGAGAACGCGTATGTGTGTGAGGAAAGCAATCTATCAGTTATGCTATGTTGAGAACAATAGCGTGGATTCACTTTGCTGTGTTTGTCTCGCTCGATTCTCCCCTAGCATTCCCATTCTAGTGTTGCTATGGTAACCAACTACGTCAAGTCAGTTCAGCCTTATTCTGTTACCTCAAATATAACGGCAACATAGAGATAGCTAGGTGACGTAAATTGTGAATTTGTGTGTACAATATTTCATTCTCACAATAATCATTATGGCGGACTATCATTTATTGTGATTTTTATATAAGTAAACGGTAAGTGATATAGAACTGATTTATTGTTGAAATTAATTTGTAATTTATATATACATTGTTTTGCATTTATAATCATGCTTTTGTATTGAATAAACATAGATATACGAGTATCGTATCATTTAACAGATGTGGTTTCGTTCGAAAAAATCTGCTGGAGATTTGGAATCTTTATGCCCTGATGATAAAGCAGCTGTAAGTATAGATTGAAGTTCTTTTATTCGGTTTATTTAGTTTAATATTTAAAATTCAGTTTTATTAAATATGAAATTATAAATTATACTGTATTTATTTGCAAGTAATTATATAGTTGAATTGTTGTTTTAATATGTGGCAAAAACTTTAAAAATCATTTTAGAAATAATATAATTCGAAAGATTAAATTAAGGATTTGAAATTATTTATCATCTGATACAAAATCACAACATCCATATAGGAAATAATTTCAAAATAGAAACTTCATAATAATATTTTGTGAAAACTGAAAACATATCTATTTTGACTAATTTATACATGTTCACTCATTCCGAAATCTATAGTATGGAACCTTTAATTGTTAAGAATTTCAATATTTTTTCAGTTTTATGCGTTAACACTCGAATTTATTTATTTTTGAGCATAACAAAAACATTTTAAAATTATCTTCAGTTTTTTTAGTAACTAATTGTTGACACGTATCAATCTAACGAGTTCTGCTTCTTTATAAAAGACCAGACAAATTCAGAAAATTCTATTCTTATATATCAACAAAGTGCAATATTTAAAAAAAATTTACGACACTAAAACTCTTTTAGACTTCAATTTATTGGCAAGTATATCACAGTTATATTTTGAAAAATATAATTTATAATTTAAAAAAATTATGATCGAGAAATTGTCACAGTGTTTGTGACGTTCTAAATGGTTTTCACACATATTATTCTAGATAAAGGAGTCGTTTTGTAATATTAAAAGCAATTTATATATACTAATAACATATTCTGTAATATAACATATGTAATCTAATTTAATACTGTATTTTAACATTTATTCAATTATTCTCATATTATAATTAGAATGTTGCTCTTACCACACAATTTTAATAAAGTCGTTTTTTTCATTCTAAAATCTTTTTGAGACATTTAGCAACTTGGTCTATCTAGATTTTTCATGATTTTTTAATTTTTATTGAAGTTTTTGTTTTTAATGTCAATATAGAAAATTCGTTAAAATGAATTAATACTAAAATATGAAATGATATAAGTTATGAAAATATCTAAAAAATACACAATTTTCAATTAGTGTAATGCAATTTATACAACGGTGGTTTTGAAATATATATATTTGTCTTTGGTTTTATAAAAAGAGGTAATTTATTTTTGCAATATAAAACAGTAAGTAAGATCAATATAAATATTTTAAAATAAACCTATTAATGCAAAACTCAATGAAATCTCGTAATGATAGCAAGTTTTTGTAGTGTTCTATTTAAGGAGAACGCACATAATATATATTTGTTTCAAAATGATGTATATAGTTACACATAGTCATTAAATTATTTGAATACTGGACTTATTGTTCAAAAGTTGAAAATAAGTACATGAGCTGAGTTTATAGTTACCCTAATAATTAGTCAATAATATCGTCTATTGCATTACATAATACCGTATATTCGAATAATACAACTCGCATTGTCGAAATAAAACACATCTCTTGCATTTATATATAGTTGAATCTCTATCATACTAAATCCATTATTTTCTTTTTGTATTACAAAACAATTAGGCCTGTGTGTTGTCATATATGTGATGTCAAATATACCTAATATCATTAAGGGCGTTTCATATCATTCCCATGTTATATATGGAAGAACGCAATTACAGAAGTGTCTCCAAAAGAGTAGCTCCATATCAATGCTCTTTAACCAGCGGATTTTGTAAAATATTTAATATAAAGCAGAAACTTCGTCGAAGTTTATATATATATTATCACACAGAATCTGTTCCATAATAACTTGATTAAGACGTTAAAACTGGAAATCAAATCCAAAATTTAACGCAAACACATTTTATCAATTTTTTCTAAAGAATTCTGTTTACAATTTCACTATATTTACGAGATGTTTCACTTCGATGTGATTATAAAAGTAGTAGAGAAGTGTCACCCGATAACTCTACATTTTTTTGAGTTTTGACAAAACTAGTATTTTGAGACTTTAATATTTTAAACTTTAAGGAATATCTTTTTAAGATATAAATAATGTAAATAATGATTACGTAATATTTATAAATTTATATTTCTATATACTATTTCCAAAAAAAGGTTTGTTTGATTAATCTTTTATAGATATAAATAGGCCTATATCTTTTATAATATTACTTATATTATATAAAATAACTGCACAGCTGCGCATCATGTTCTGATAGACCTACTCAATGCTTTATGGTGACAGGTGAACGGCAGTCTTACCTTTGTAAACAATGGTATTGTGGAAGAGCCGGACAACCCCCCCGGTCATCAACCTGGAGCCAGTAATGGCATCGTCACCACTACTAGCAACGGCAACAGCCACCCGCTGCCAATAACTGGAAAGCAGCCGGGCGGGAAGGACAATCAGCCGAGTGAAAGAATTCTCAAGCGTCTTTGGCGATGTGGCCACTGGCAACTCCTGGTGTTCAATTATATCGGATTCATATTTATGATGCAAGCTTGCTGGCCCATAATTAGCCACAATTTTATAGCCGCCGAAATCGGCTTTCATTGTCGCCCGGATCCAGTAATGGGTAATCTTTCAGGGGAAGCAGTCAATGTGTCGTATGTTACCAGTACCACTTGTCCTGCTGGTCCGTCGCACGCTGGAAACTCGGTGAATTCCTGTACAACTTATTTATAATAGTCTTCCATCGATAAGAACACGAAATATTTTGAAAATACTTTACGAGAAGTTTACTTTGCTCCATAAGAACATTGTACAACATATGCTGAACCCACAAGTTATTTAAACTGTATAATATATATATATATTTAGTACTCTATATATGCGCAACAACAGATTACAATAATGAACAGTAGAAAATACTTTAAACCCATATGGTATGATCTATATATATTAATTATGCAATAAGTCAATCTGACTATTCACTTTAAAATAAATGCTATCAATGTTATGATACGAATAGGTAACATTTAAGACTATAGAAGCACCAACAGATGATGATTTGATCCAGAATCATAATGATATGATGGAAATGATTGATGAAGATTTATGATTATGTTGCATAACAAATACGAAAGCAGAAGTTAAACAATGCCTTTCTTGGGTTTCTTTGGGTATTTTGAAAAATGGGCAGTCAAATAATTCTGTCAAAATTCAATACGAAAGAATTAGTATTTTTTATATATTGGAACGAATATTTCTTAAATTTTTAACGTAATAATTTATCGTCGGTACTATTTAGTATACATTGTATTGTTAATATGAACTTAAAAACTAAGTTTTAATTAAATATATATTATTCATTGTAAAAATAAACATTTACATTAAAATATAAATTATTTAGTGAAATGTATATTAATACAACCTTAAATAATAATTAAAAATTATTACAAATAAATATTATTTAAGAATCATAACTTGAACGTCATTAAAATATTATAACGGATATTTTTAACAATTAAAAATATAATATGAAATGTCCAAATTGTATTAAAATGTTAATAGAAATTATAATAAAATTTAATCATTAAAAATAGTTGACGAAATACTTATTAAAGTCCTTATTAAATAAACAACGTTGCTATGAATTTTATTCATATCAATTTTACAATTTTTATTAAATGTTTAACTCTTTCTTCAGAACTATAAGTTCAAGAAATGTCAAAATCTTTCGCGCTTTTATCTGATAAAAAATGCATATGTAAACTACTAAATTATCATTTAATTCATGCTAAAAAGATAAAAACAGAATATAAATGTTATATTGATAACATTATTAAATAATTAAACTATTTTATTATTAGTCTCTCCTTAATAAAAAATAGTGAATACTTCTACACCAAGAACATTTTTTTACTACATATTTATATAATAATCATGTAGGATTTCTATTTTCGGGAATTTAAATATATATTATTTAATTATACTATTTGATGTTTAATATTTTCATTTGTGAATGTGATTATATGTTTATTGTATTTGATATTATAAAAAATGTTTATAATAAACTATAATTTTCATATGTAGTTTAATTATACACTGAATTACATTAGTAAATAAACACTTTATGCATTATAGTTCAGATATTGAACTTTTCAATCATAGGGATAAATAGATATGCAATTAAAATGTGCATAAATACATTATAATAACTTCCTAATCCATTTTTTTCTAATGAGTATGTACATCATATACTTTTAGGGATGTGCATGACTGTTATGTGATGTACATGCATTTTAGAGACCAAAATACTAGCTGATTGATTTTTCGATAATAATCGTAATCTTCATTAATTTAATAATTAATATGGTTTCAAGTGCAGTTACAAATCATTTACTAATTATTATAAGTCTTATTCTAAAATTTTATTTATTTATCAGAGCGACACTTCAGAAGCTCCGTCTCCATGTCCATTTGGCTACGCGTTCATGCCGTCACCAGCATTTGTGCGCACATCCATCGTGTCCGAATGGAATCTTGTCTGTTCTAAAGGCCATCTGGCGGAAGCAAGTCATACCATCTTCATGGCAGGAATTCTCGTCGGAGGCGCTATACTCCCGCCTCTCGCTGATCACTTCGGGCGCAAGCGGATTCATATTATCTGCCAGCTTATCGGAGCTGCATTTGGCCTCGGCATAGCTGCTGTTCCAACATTCTCACAGTTTGCCAGTCTCAAGTTTTTTATCGGCGTCATGCGAGAAGGTGTGCTCATAACAGGGATTATTTGGTGCCTGGAGTTTATTCCGAGCCGGTATCGTTCGATTTGTGGCATCGGATTTGAGTTGTACTGGTGCTTTCACTGGTGTGTGATCACTCTGTTGGCTTATCTCATTCGGGATTGGCGGCTGCTGCAGGTAGCGCTCAGTCTACCCTTCCTCCTAGCAGCATCGCTCGTTTGGGTTGCTCCAGAATCACCCACATGGCTCATTGCAAAGAAGAAGTATGTTGAACTTGGAAAGATTATCTTACATCAGGCAAATCGTGTCAACCGCGTTACGTTTCCAGAGTCTATTCTCAACGCTATGCAGCCCGGTACAACTCCACCAAACAATAATACCAGTTCACTTGACTCTCAGGATAAGTACCTTACTATTCTTGATATACCCCGATCTCGGCGACTTCTAATATGGACGGGTGTTCTAAATCTTCTGTGGTTCCAGAATGTGGTAGGCTACTATGGAATCACTTTTCTGTCAACATTTCAAGCCGGAAATAAATATTTCAATTTCTTATTAAACGGACTAGTCGAGGTGCCCGCATACCTCTTTGGGATGATTGTTTTACACAAGATGGGTCGACGTTGGCCCCTGTTTGTTCACCAAATGCTAACGGGAGTGACTCTACTTCTCTCCGGCTTCATTCCCTCTACCTACTATAAAGTGGAGAAGTGCTTCCTACTTCTGGCCAAATATTCACTGACCTTCTGCTTCGGAACCCTGATCGTCTACACTCCCGAGATCTATCCCACAACACTCCGTGGGGCCGGGGTAGGCATCAATTCCGTGATGGGCCGGTTGGCGGGACTTCTTGTGCCTTACTCATCTGTCGTCTACCAGATCTATCCCTGGTTGCCAGCAGTTTGCTTCGGTCTGCTCAGTATCCTGGCCGGTATTTGCGGCTGGATTGTCTTGCCGGAGACCAAGGGACGAGCAATGCCGGAAACTCTGGAGCAACTTGACGCCTGGGAACGTGGCTCACTGTATCCATGTGAGGCTAAATCTGTGGATCCACCGACTGGAAATGCATTTACTGGCGCCAGCGATCCATTGGAAAGTCACATATGATTAACACGCTAGTCTGTGTTTTCTACATATTTTAGTTTAGTTTTAGTTTAGTAAATAATGTATGTTGTATGTAGTATAATGTAATTGTTTGTTTGTTGGTGCTACTCAGAAATCAAACTCGCATTAATTCTATTTTAATGGTATACATATTTCATTCTGAGAATTTCGCATTATTACAATGCAGAGAACACTTATTTTTCAGTTCATATACATCTTTTATATTTGAATGGTAGAATGGACATATTTAATTTTTTCTTAGCCTATATTATTTGTGTATTTTCTTTTTTTGTTCTCTGTAGAAGATATAAATGTTTCCTTTTAATATGTTTTACCTAAAATTGTGTGTACATCATTTGAGATTATGTTTTATCATAATATATATTATACTATATTGAATTATATTTTTGTAATAATAGACAACTAATAGTGCACAAAAAATTATTATTTGTTGAAATTATCTAATAATCATAGAATTATTGACATCATTCATTTAAATTTACTGTGAATGTTGCTATTAGACATTAGTGGTGGGTATCGGAGCAGAGGTCATCAAAATTTATCGAAAATAAAATAATTCCTATATAATTGTCACTATTTGTAAGTGGTTAAGCTCAAATTATATTTTTTAATTGATCAATATAGTATATTGAAAATTTCTCATTTACCAAAAGTTTACAAATTTACCCCAAATTTACCAAATCATTTCTACAATCACTCAGTTGACTATTTTCAAAATTGGTTTTGAAAAATTTGTTTTGAAATTGTTGAAATTGTTTTGAAAATTTGAAACAGTTGTATACTTTTGTGCTACATCGATAACATTTATTATTATTAACATTATTTACATTTATTAATAAAAATTAGGAAATTATTTGAACGGGATCTACAGGACAAAGCAATGAAAGGGACTTCCATATTTTCGATAGACACATATTTAGATTTTGAAAAATAAAACCTTTTTTTAGTCTAAAATTCAGGTGCATTCCAATTGAAAACTACATGTTGTGTTATTGAACAGGTGTTATCTGAATACAGAATTCACCAGGGCTAATATGTATTACTGCCAGAGCTAACATGATTCACCAGGGTTAACATAATTCACCAGAGCTAACATGATTCACCAGGGCTAACATGATTCGCCAGGGCTAAGATTATTCGCCAGGGCTAACATTATTCGCCAGGGTTAACATGTATTACTACCAGGGCTAACATGATTCACCATGGCTAACATTATTCACCAGGGCTAACATTATTCGCCAGGGCTAACATGATGCATTAGGGCTAACATGATTCACCAGGCCTAACATAATTCACCAGAGCAAATATGATTCACCAGGGTTAACATAATTCACCAGGGCTAACATGATTCGCCAGGGTTAACATGTATTACTGCCAGGGCTAACATGATTCACCATGGCTAACATGATTCACCAGGGCTAACATTTTTCGCCAGGGCTAACATTATTCGCCAGGGCTAACATGATTCACCAGGGCTAACATGATTCACTAGGCCTAACATGATTCACCATGGCTAACATGATTCACCAGGGCTAACATGATTCACCAGTGCTAACATGATTCACCAGGGCTAATATGATTCACCAGGGCTAACATGATTCACCATGGCTAACATGATTCACCAGAGCTAACATGATTCACCATGGCTAACATGATTCACCAGGGCTAACATTATTCTCCAGGGCTAACATGTATTAGTGCCAGCTCCGATCAAGTGGCGCATTTTATATTTAATTCTATCTAAATATAGCTTCCGGCAACAACAGAAACTATTTCATATTCATTTACTTAACATATATTGAAAAACGATATTGTTTAAAAATTATTTTGTTGCCAATTTTAAAGACCTTACGGAACCGAACTGTGTAGAAATATGCGCCATAAAATATATCACACTGTTCAAATATCTGTGAAAAAAGCTTGAAAGCCAAAATAAATAGGACCAGTTGTATGAAACCTCCAAAACTCCAACCTTGCAACCCCCATATTCCTTGATAACCTCGAAAAGTTAGGACAATAATTGTCGGATATTTGTTTATATATACATTTGTTTGAGACAACCATCATTTTTAAAACTTAGGTATGAAAAATAATGAGCAATTTAGCAGTTTGTATAACATCTATACGAAAACTATTTACCCCGAATGGTTAAGATAGCTTTCACGAACCTTGATAATAATGTCTTCCTCGTGGACTATTGGAAGAAACGGGGTAACTATTCTACCATTGGATTGCATACTTTTTGTTGATTTTATAAAAAATTGATAAGCATCTAAGTTGTACGATATAATCAGGCATACATGTGAATTAATTGTGCTTTTAATGATATAAACATGAGGTTTGCCAAAATATAAGAGTTGGCATACATGTGAATTATTTGTATTTTGATGATATAAACATAAGATTTGCCACAATGTAAGATTAGACTTCAAGAAAAAAATTGGCTATACTAGGACCATCTTAAATTTAAAAAAGAGTTGAGAGATAGCTAGATCAGAGATAATGAGATTGGATCAAATTACGAATTATATATTTTTAATCAATTTATTAAAAAAGTTATTTCATTAATAACAGTAATATTTTTTTAAATATATAATTCAGGTAAACATTCCATAATAAGTGTTTGAACCGTTTCGAACAAAAAATAAATAAATTTTTCAATGTTGCAATTTGTCAAGTATTTAAGTTTACTGATTATTAAATACTGAACATACATTTTTGAAAAACTCAATAAATAAATTTATTAAATGATTGTGTATTTTGTTTTTATCGCACATTTTGAGATACTTTCGTAATATGTTTAATATAACTTGTTACAATATCAAAATATTTTTTATACATTTCTTGTATGTTCTCGTAATATAATATTCTCGTATTTTTAATATTTGCGTTATTGAATAAGTCTGAGGGACTAAATCAAAACATGAAACAAAAAATATGTAATTCATTTTCATCAGATTCGAATTTAAAATTTCAACGATTTTATGCATGAATAGTCAAATCTCAAGAAAGGGAAAATTTACAAATCCACTGAAGCCAAACATTTCTCGAGGTGGTGTCCAATACTTTTTAACTGTGCAGTTAGATACGCCATGAGAAACGTTATCATTGTCCAAATATCTATGAAAAATAATAAAAACAAAGAAAAATATTTAAAATAATTTTAACTTTTCAAAAACTTTTTTGAAATTTCAATGTCTTTGTCACAATTTGTCACCAGAATAGAAACTCAATAAAAAATGGTTATTGTTAGATTTTTCAATTTACAAATTTAAATTCAATAACAATTTACAAATTTAAATTCAATAACAATTTAGAAATTTAAATTCAATAACAATTTATAAATTTAAATTCAATAACAATTTATAAATTTAAATTCAATAACAATTTTGAAATTTAAATTTAATATCACATTAGAAATTTAAATTCAATAACAATTTACAAATTTAAATTCAATAACAATTTAAAAATTTACAAATTATCATATGTCGATATGTCCTGTTTTGAGGGACATAGTGTTCTGACTTCGATGATTTTATAAAAAATATTTGTGAAGTTAATATTTAGTGCGCGTCATGTAATTTGTTATGTCAATTTTAAGACAATTATTCCTATTGCCACGAATGATGTAAACATGATTAAATTTTCAATATAGACGTAAGGATAATTGTTTTAATTTTTGAAAAAGTATAAAGAAAGTTAATTTTGTTGAAATCGCATTTTCTAGTTCATATGTATTTTCACTTTGTGACAAGTTATTAGTTGTCTACAAATAAGCCATTTGTGAAATAATATTACAGATTTGTTATGTTAATATCAATTTCAAAAAAAAGTAACGATAACATTTCTTTATTACGATTACATATTGCGGATTGTTTTTATTTATGTGATATAATAATAATATGTTTTATAAAACATAGATGCATGGGTGATCACTAATTTAAAAAAAATGGTTTATATAAATTATAATTTCCTTTTAATTTAAATAAAAATTTCTTGGAAGTTCTCGTTTTGTTTTCTTTGTCTGATATATATTTACGTAATTTGTATTATTTTACATATAAATATTAATTATGCATACATCAACTAACTTCACTTTTTGTAATGTAGTTCCAGAATGTAAAATAAAATAGAAATAAAGATATAAACAGAACTACATTATTTCAACCAGACAATAGAGTAAGACTCACAAGTTAAAGTTGTTTTTAAATTGTTTATAATACTAACCGTCTGGTGTGGGTTGGGGGAGGGGGGGAGGGGGGCGTAGTTATATCAGTATGTAAATAAACGGGTCTTATTTTGTCTGATTTCAAGCTTTTTCTTATTTGTTTGAACCATTTTCCTTATTTGTCATGGCACATTCTATCTCCACTATAAAAAACATATTTGACGCAAGTTTGACGCAAGTTTGACACAGGTTACAGGTTTGACACAGAAATCTACAGTTTCAGAGTTCTTTTCAAAATACCTCTTCCTCTGAGATTTGAATAATTCCAAATATATTTGAATCTCAAAATTTAGCAGTCACAGATATATTCTTTCGTATGCAACACTGTTTTAATTAGTAAAATTAACTATTTTTCATTCAAAAGATCTTCAGAATGCACGAGTGAATTTTTGGACAAGTAACTAATGACGAAAGCTTTTTTCGGCAGTAAAATGTTTTTACATTTATATTATATTTATAAGATACAAAGGGTCATGTTTTGGTGAACTTTATATATTTTGTACTTTCCAAGTTTCAAGGTTTCCTCCATGATGTAAGGAATATTATGATGCAACATAAAAGAAGTACTGACCACTTTTAAATGATAAAGAAACTTAACCAAGGTTTATAATCATGAAAAATACCAACAAAAACCTATTAAATATATAGAAAAAATATGCTTACATAAATAATAATCACAAATAGAATGTACCGAAGGTAAGTGGCCCGGCCCAAGACAGAGAACATGAGAGATTTAAACAGTTATGTAATTGATCCAATCATTTCATTTACGAATAAAAAAGATCTACAGGTTAGAAACTGAGTTTAGAATTGAGAGTTGTGTTTATATTTATTACAATACAAGTTGATTTTATAATTTCACTTAATCAATTGGTTTTATTGTTTTTTTAATTATTTTAGGTACTTTTTGTTGCATCATTATGTTAACCATGTCTATCGGATTCGTTTATTTTTTTCAATTTTTATATAAAGCGCCATCTGAAGCTTATAAATATCGTTTCCAAAAAATGTTGACTGAAAATCAAAAGTGCAGTCCAGTATAATTTTTATCGTTTGAATAATTTTATATTTCGCACAACAATCCAAACACTTTCTTACTTTAGGAGAGCCACTAAAACGTCCTAAAAATACTGCAAAAGATAGTTATCTAATTTTATTCAATAATTCGTTTTAATACGCAAATAATTTCAACTATAAAATAAAAAAAATTCAACAATTTTAGAAGAATAGTCGAATCTCAGTATTTTGAAAAGTCACTTGAATCTGGAGATTTCGAATTCGGTACGTTCTCTAGAATATTAGAAATTCAAATAGTCGGAAAATATTGGCCATAAAGTTGGCAATCTTGTGAGCTGAAGTTCTCTGCGCACTGCTCACTGTGACAGCAATGGTTTATAAAAACTACTTTCCCAATATTCACAGTTGAATGCAGATAGCGATAACCATGTTTGGTATCTTCACAATATAGTTTCCTAACTGTATTAGAAAGATTAAAAGGGGGACACATTGATTTTCGTTCACGGAAAAACAGTGATAGCGGATAAATTTTCCGTATAATATTCAATAATGTTGGCGTCTACAGAAATTCGAAATAGATAAGTTAAGTTGTTACGGCAAATTTATTAATTAATTTTTCAATTAAATAAATGACAGGCTATATATTTCCTTCTTTATGCATTGTATACCCAGTTTTTGAAACATTTTGACAGTTTCTATTAATTAACAGAAATATAGAAAATGTGAGTGACATGCCTTTAGCTATAAAAAATAGATATATTTTTAGTCATTTTTAGCTGTGCAAAATATAATTACGTTATCCGAATGTAAAAAAGACATTATAATGAAAATATCATACAACAATATTAAACTGTTAAACTTAATATATTTAAATATTTGAAAATTATTGATGAATTTATTTTATTTGTACATATATAAATTAACAAATCTAAACGAAAACATTTCGCTCAACGACTTCATATTTTAGATCGTCTATTTAACAAAACAAAACAAATTCTAAATGTTTAATAATTATATAATTGAATTCCTTCAAAAGTACTCATAAATTTAACCCGTTTCATTGAATAATAAAAAAATATATATAATTGGCACATTCCTATTATTTTTAGTAATAATTTTTGTCAATACTTATTATAAACAGGTCAATTGTTTTGATTGGTCTACATGGTGTTCACAAAGATGCGACATATTTTATTATTATTATGTATTTCAATAGAATTGATTGGAACCATCAGGCAAAATCAGCTCACCAGATAGAAAGAAAAAGAAATAAATAAATGGGAAATAATAAAATATAAGCCAAAAGAAAGGGTAACTTAAAAACAAAGAAAACCGACAAATATGTTAAAAGAAGATATAGTCCTAACATAGTATAACGAGTATAATAAAATCAAGATGAAATCACTCAAGAATAAAATGTTATATGTGGGATAAATATTGGGAAGATTTTTTGTGGCACCCTGAATTTCATTATGTGATCGAACCAATGAAGGATGAAATATCTATTTTAGTTACTAATATTTATATAATACTCGTGAGTACACACTTAATTTTCATATTTCATTTTTATTTGTAAGAACCTATTTATTTTATTTTAAGTGAGAATGTAATGCAAAACTTTTATATAAATTCTAGTTGAATTTATGAAGGTATGGAACTATATATGAGAAAACTTGATTATTTTTAAGGCAAAATAAAAAATGTTAAAATGATATTATTAAAAATGGATTTATATTGGCTCTATTGACTTTTACATTTTTCTTTTATGTCAAGGTCAGACTTTTTTTCAAAGTCAATAAATAATCAAAAAAATAGTTTTTTGGAGATTGATCATAGAAAATAGTATTAGCACCGAATTTCATCGTTTATGTCTATTCAACATAAACACATCTAAATGAATTAAATAATCTCATTATCAATTCAGTTATTAAAAATAAATTGATATAATAAATACAATTTACTCTAGTAGGTCATGGTGTTTTTGTATGCAATATTATTTCCACAGCTAAACTCTTTAGGAATCCACTAATTGAAGGTCCATGAACAATATTTGCTTGGTAACACATTTCCCACTGACGGCGAAATAGCTGAAATGACCAAGTCCCTTTTATTGGGTCACGACTTTTTAAGCGAAGTACTACCATCCGCCAGGACTGTTTCTACAAAACCGTTTGACCTAAGAGGTTTGCCCGACCACTCAAAATGTGCGCACTCATGGACCTTCAATTAGTGGATCCTGAAGCGTTTAGCTGTGGACATAATATTGCATAGAAAAACACCATGACCTACTCTAATAATAATTAAAATGTAAACATTAAAAAAATATATATAATATTAATAAATATCACGCATTTCTATAATATTAATATTATATTATGATAAATAATTTAAAAAATAATTGAAAAAATTACATGATGAATAATAATATCAATTAAACAATACATAAATTTAATAATAAAAAAATTACATTAAAAAATCTATAAATAATAAAAAGTATTATATAATATTACTAATATTAAATAACAAGGGATAATTACAATATAATATTAATTTAAAATGCAAAATTTTCGGTTTTCTAGTATAAAATGTTATCACTGCATCTACATAATTTTTTAATAATAATATATTGAACTTATTATTGTATGGTTTAAAATTAGTTATCCGTTTAAAATGTATATAACTGTTATAAATAAATCTCCGAATTCTTCACATTGGCATGTTAAAACAAACGTAATATCCTTATTAAAATAAGATAGACAATATGGCGGAAACAGCCTTCAAACATAACAACTAAAACAAGTTTAATTTTCGTAAATATAATGCAGCCTGCAGAGCATATATTTAATTTCAAGGATTTCCAACAACATCTTTACATTATTGAATAACACTGTTGGAGGAAAATGTTTCATAAAGAAAACTAATAATTAAAATTTAAGATAGCTTTAAATATATATCTTAATGTACAAATATCCTTGTCGGGATATCTGTGTTGTGTATTTATGCATTATTCATGTATGCATTGTACATTTATGAATTGCACATTTATGCATTGTAAATTTATGCATTGTACATTTATGCATTGTACATTTATGCACTGTACATTTATGCATTGTAAATTTATGCACTGAACATTTATGCATTGTACATTTATGCACTGTACATTGATGCACTGTACATTTATGCATTGTACATTTATGCATTGCACATTTATGCACTGTACATTTATGCATTGTATATTTAAGCACTGAACATTTATGCATTGTACATTTATGCACTGTACATTTATGCATTGTACATTTATGCACTGTACATTTATGCATTGTACATTTATGCACTGTACATTTATGCATTGTATATTTATGCAGTGTACATTTATGTATTGCACATTTATGCATTTTAAATTTATGCATTGTACATTTATGCACTGTACATTTATGCACTGTACATTTATGCATTGTACATTTATGCATTGCACATTTATACATTATTCATGTGTGCATTGTACATTTATGCATTGTATATTTATGCACTGAACATTTATGCATTGTACATTTATGCATTGTAAATTTATGCATTGTACATTTATGCATTGTACATTTGTGCATTGCGCATTTATGCATTGTACATTTATGCATTGTACATTTATGTACTGTACATTTATGCATTGTACATTTATGCAGGTATATTGTGCATTCTAATTTTCACTGTATTAAACTTGAGCATTATATAGGCGGTTTTATAGATAATATAGATTTAACAATATAAAATGTGTTTACACATGTAAAATATTGTTTATATTGTTATTTTAAAGTACTTAACGTCATCTACTTGTGATTGTGACCAAAACTATATTATATTATATAATATGGAATGTGTATTAGTGTACTAAAATTTATAATTTATATGCAAATGTTATTAAATGGTTGTGCTATTTTGATATAATATCTAACTATATTTAAAACAAGTATTATTTATTCCAAATGAATTTTGCAGATTGTTATAGACAAAATATTGGTTTAGTGCTAAATAACATTTTTCGACTTTAGCTTTTTCGCAAAAATAGTTTTATGAAATTATAAAAAATGCCCTTCTATATAGTGAAGTATGATTATTCTTTTTCCTAATTGTTTTAGAAAGATTACATTTTTAAAAACATCAATTTTGATGAATAATTCAAATATAAGTAAGGAAGTTGTTATTTGTCGTTTATCTTGAACCACTTTATGTACGGTACTTTAGACTTGACATATAAAATAGAAACAAAATGTTAAAATTTCACTGAATTACTCGTTACAGTCATATCTACATAGTCAAAGCCTAACATACTAATAAATAAGTTAAATTATATATAGTTAATATTGCCTCTGACAGACATTCTAAAATAAATGCATATTTTTATCAATTTAGTTACCCTATTTGACCCTAATATCGATATTTCATTCCATTCCGTTTATCTCAGATTCATTTCACAGATATCACGAACAGATTTAATTCAGAAGCTTTAGAGCTATAAAAGATAAAATAAAATAACTTATGCTTAATAAATAAATAATTAGGTTCTGCAGTATATCATCAAGTTTGAGAATAAATTGTCTCAATATTTAAATTTATGGAAAAACATGCTAACATAATAACAACAAATTTAGACAATTTGCAATTCTCTAGATTTTTTTAAAATAATTTTGTGATGACAATTTTTTACATTTTGAATAAAAAATTTAGAAAACTTTTCGAAAGGATTTTCTCAAATAAAATAGGTATATTTTTTACTATTTTGTCATACATTTTTGAAGAAAACAATATTTATTTACTGAAACCAATATAATTTTATCTTTTAAGTATTGTTTAAATATTGTAAAAAATAATAACACTATACATAATATAAACACAATAATATATAATATATATATTATAAAAATATAAAAATATGTATAAATATATATATAATATATAATAATATAAACACATAATATAAAACTATACATAATAACACTATACATAAATAAACATAAAATAAATACGTAAATAATAATCATAGCCTTAAACTTTGAGAATTATATTAATTTTGAGAATCTATGTTAAAATATATACATATATATATTTTAATGTTAATATTATATAAATAACGGCGAAATCTTTAGCTATACTTATTCGTGGAACTCGTATAATTGTAAATGTTTATTTCATATACAATGTATTGTACAGACAATAAAAAGTAGCAATTTAGCATATCACATATATTATAAATATTATTTACTGTGCACCATATTTATATATATGTTCTTCTCTTTAGAGAAATTTGGTCTAATTTATTCTAAATTTGGTTTATAAAAAATACCTTTGTCCAGAAATAATTAATTGAGATACAATAAAAAAAAATTTAACTCGGAATTTTGAAAAACAATAATTAAAAACACCAATTTGGAGGCACAGAGGCAATTAACGCACATATTCTAATTATCGCGAATTTATCTAAATGAATTAGTTAGAAATGAAGAATAGAATCATTATTTTATCAATTTGTGTCCGCATGACAGTATACTAGTATGTATAGGGATCTATAATTTATACTCACATCACACTGAGAATAATATCCACAAGTAATTACTAAAAATTTCTGTATGATAAATTATGTCAGCATTAATTAATATAATACAATTAATTAACCAATGTAATAGAATTAATTAACTAATATAATTAATTAATATAATTAATTAATTAACTAATATAATTAATTAATATAATTAATTAATTAACTAATATAATTAATTAATATAATTAATTAACTAATGTAAAACAATCAATTAAGTAATATAATAAATTAAGTAATATAATAAATTAACTAATGTAATACAATTAATTAAGTAATATAATAAATTAAATTAACAAATATAAAACAATAAATTAACTAATGTAATATAATTAATTAAGTAATATAATAAATTAAATTAACAAATATAAAACAATAAATTAACTAATGTAATATAATTAATTAACATACAATTATATACTATTAATAAACTAATGTAATACAATTAATTATCAAATATAATACAATTAATTAATTAATTAACAAAATAAGTGCAATTAGTTAACAAATACAAGTATAATACAATTAGTTAACTAATAAAATACAAAATGTGTAGTTTATACAGTAAATCCGCAATATAATTTTTTTTAAATTCAATAACGATTTGCGTCACAAATAAATATTATCATTATTATCATATTATTCAAAAAATGATTTAGCAAACAAAAAATATATTTAACAAACCTTTTTAATTCAGATCACACAACGCATTAATTGTATTTTGCTGAAATTTGACTTCTTATTAAAAATATTATTACGACCGACCATGCTTTAAAGCTGCCAATAAAGTTATTTTAATAAATATGTGTCTTTCCCACTTTTCAGACATGGGTAATATTAAAAATATATCGACCGATAAAGTAGTAAAATAATAACCTCAACACTAAGTTAATAATGAAAGAAGAAGACTTGTTGAGTATATATTATCTTTATATTTTCCTTCATCTTCATTTAAATAAATATATATATTTATCGAAAGGGCCCCATAATAAATATCGAATGCGACCCAAAATGTCGAATGCGCTCCATTGCTTCATATATATTTGTCGATTGGGCCCCACAAATATCGAATGCGCCCCTTTTTTTCGTGGGTCCCATTCGATATCTTTTTACACATTTTTAAATAACGATTGGGCCTCACGTGATTAATATTTTTTTAGAAATTAAATAAAAAACGTTCTACTAACTAACAAAATAGTAGTATTGGAACTTCCGAATTATTTTTTATAAAAAATGATACAATTTTATTAAAATAATAATTTTTTTAATTAGTTTTATTTTTGCTCAAAAAAATACGTTTTTCAATTTCAGCATTATTGAAAATAACCTCGTTTTAAGCACATGTAGTTATATTTCGAAAACAATTAAATACTTTTTACTGTAAACACAGTGAAACAAGTGGCGGACCCCCCTCCGGTTAATCTATGCTTCTTATATGCATCGATCGAGATATAATTTCAACAATAATTTAGACAATTTTTAAAATTTTTGAATAGTGATTATTTTGTATCTACTTTATTATTATCCATCACGTAGTAAAGCTCTATTTAGAAACCGTGAAAGACAAAACCTATGGACTTAGACGATAAAACTAAATGATTGAAGCAATAAAATCGATAATAATCTAATTTTATTAAATTTCTCTCGAAAATCGTAAATCACGATGTTTATGAATTTTTGGTGACTTTTGACGAGATTTGTTTGCAATATAAATTTGAAATACTGATGTTTCTTTAGAAATTTTGAAACCTTCCGACATTTTTTGCAAAACAATTTGTTAAGTGATTAAATATTTTACAGTATTGATAAAATTGTTTTGTCTCTTAAAAAATTGTAATGAAACTTGCACCATATATTTTTTTATTATACGGCAAATTAGCAACGGTTGCTTAGAATTCAAAAACAGAAATTTTTTCCTTATCCATATTATTATTATATTTATTATCCACATTACAATATAAATAAAAACATAACAAATAACTCAAATTCGAACTAGGGTAACGAATGTAATTGAAACATGACAGATATTATAGGGGTAAACCCTTTTGAACAAATTTTCTTGTACATTTTTTAGAAA
>JAUZND010050110.1:0-36173 GCA_034780555.1 Coelogynopora nodosa | reverse complement strand
TATCTCGGTGACTGGCTGACTGACTATCTCGGTGACTGGCTGACTGACTATCTCGGTGACTGGCTGACTGACTATCTCGGTGACTGGCTGACTGACTATCTAGGTGACTGGCTGACTGACTATCTCGGTGACTGGCTGACTGACTATCAAGGTGACTGGCTGACTGACTATATCGGTGACTGGCTGACTGACTATCTCGGTGACTGGCTGACTGACTATCTCGGTGACTGGCTGGCTGACTATCTCCGTGACTGGCTGACTGAATATCTAGGTGACTGGCTGACTGACTATCTAGGTGACTGGCTGACTGATTATCTCGGTGACTAGCTGACTGACTATCTCGGTGACTGGCTGACTGACTATCTCCGTGACTGGCTGCATGACTATCTCCGTGACTGGCTGCATGACTATCTCCGTGACTGGCTGACTGACTATCTCCGTGACTGGCTGCATGACTATCTCCGTGACTGGCTGCATGACTATTTCCGTAACTGTCTGACCGACTATCTCCGTGACTGGCTGCATGACTGTCTCCGTGACTGGCTGCATGACGATCTCCGTCACTGGCTGACTGACTGTCTCCTTGACTGGATGCGCATCGACTCGATGATCGGAAACTGAAGATTGAAACAATATACATGAAATATTACAAATATAATATATGTATGTCAACAAATATAATTTTTATTATTTTGGCATCCATTATAAATATTGAACAACTAGCGAAAACTATATAAGTACACTATTTAATAAAATATACGGTAAATTATAAAATATAAAATAATTACTTTTAAAACTATATTTCTACTGCAAATGTCAACACATTCACTAATAATATTGACGCGCTTAACCTTCTTGTTAAAAATTTATTTCTTCCATTAAATTATTGAATAACGTATATAAATACATAACTAATTCGTTCTAAGGAAAAATATGTTTTATTTTATTAAATTAGTTAAACGTGCTAAAAGGAGCAATATAGAATGATAAAAATGACACTCAGAGGACAGAGCAAGTACTAAAAGAACCACGATTCATTGCAAAAGAGCATGTTACGAGTACATAAACACCATACATTATTTCTAAAATGTATATTAAACTTAGAAGAAGGAAGAGCTGCTTGGAAGTAACATTAGCTGGAGAGGTATCATTTTGCCAATAAGCATTGAATCCGCTCAGTTAAATATCTATATTTTAGTATTGTACAACATGGTCTAGTTTAACGTGAATTCAAAATAATTTTTCTCTATAAACACTCGATAAGCTTTTTATTTAACGACAAAGATGTGCTAAGTATAACAATGAATTATGTAAGTAGAGAAAACATAAACTGAAATAACAATATGTATATACAAATATGTAAGTGATCAGTAAAATATTCAACCTTTTGTTAATTACTATTTTATACATACATAATATTTGTAATATGTTTTAAAAAGAATATTATGGAAAATTTCGAGTTAATTACTACGTCGAGTTAATTACTACTAATTATTTATCAATTTTTTTATTAAACAGACGACTGGTACCACAGTCAAAGTCAATTGGGTTTATTAATGTTTAATCTTTAGAAAATGCTTTTTTTAATGTAGCCTATTAAAATAAGTCTGAACTTAGATTATGTGCTTAGAAAATATAGAATTTTAATAATATAATCGTTGGCTTTGCATATACGATAATATTTATTAATAATATAGCTAAATAGCATGTAAATTACCACGGCGAATTTTGGTTATTTGAGCAACATGTAGATGTTGAAGTTGTCAGGTCAACCTTGCGTTGTCTTATCTGTGGAGGGTTCAAAATACCTTGTACTGTTGGAGAATCGCCTTCGTCTCCGACTCCACCCATCCTCAAGGGAGTCATTGGAAGGACGCCGGTTGGGGTTCTTGCCCAAGAAAGTCACGAGAAGGAAGTTACATGTTAATACAACGTTTCGATTTTTTTCATTTATGATAATAGGTAAAACTTGCAAATTGCATTGCATTGTGTAGTAATAACAATATATTGTAATATATTCTATAATATCATTATTATACTACTTTTGAAATATTGAGTAGCAATTAAAAAAAATATTATAATAATAGAATACTGATAATATAACTATTTCAAAATGAAATAAGACAAAGAAAACCATAAAAAACCAAATAGCATAAATAGTGCTTAAGCATGCAAAAGAATGACAGCAGTTTTAAAATAAAGAGTATAGTACAAATACAAATTCCCGAAAGTATTTGTACAAATAAACATACAAAAAAATAGACAATAAAACAAATTCGATCATTCTTATTGTACATAATGCAACATGTTAACAATCTGATCAGATTGTAAGTTATGCTTGTGGAACATGCTAAACTGGAGCTAGAACGAGAAAAAAGACAATCAAATGATTGACTAAGTAATGCATGAACCACAAGTCAGTTTTTGTTATGGTGTGGGGTTAGGATCCTTAGGGACGTGTTTAATCGATTTTAGCACATGTAATTGAGAGCCAAAATCTTACTAAATAGTTAAAACAATAGAGCAAATTTACATTAAGTATACAAAGGAGTTATAGTTCAAAGATTTTATTTTTTGACGCTTACGGAAAAGAGTTTATTTCTGAAAAATATAAGACTTTTGTTTCCTCACATTGAGTTGATTACGTTTTCCAAAAATTCGAATAGCATTTTATTAGTCTCTCAATCCTTATTTCATTCTAAAAGCACATAAACATTTCGCTAACATTAAACAAACTTTTGTAATAGCAAATTGAAACGACTTATATACATATGTTGATTATAAAAATTAAACATAGGAAATTGCGACAAAGGAAACAACGGTCCCAACACATTAGTTTTCTATAGTTTTATAGATTTTGATAGATAATCAATCCATTTATGTATATGCCAGACCTATACTGCTCAAAACATTAAAAAATAAATTAATAGTCATACCTATAGACAGAAAAAAGTACTTTACAGAATCTAGATAACAATTCCAATGACCCAAATGAGTGACTCGATGACCTGACCTACTCTGTAATGTCTTCTCCGACCCCTGTGCCACAGCCGTTGCGGTCGTATTGACCAGCTGAGATCAACGTAGACTTTTCAGGTTCTCCTTCCGAGTATTCGGCGACTATGGGTGCACGTACATATTGTGTTTTAGTGGTGTGGAAGAGAGAGGTAGAGAGATAGGGATATGTTGACTATATTTAGAACAGTGAAAAGTACGATAAAAACAAGTGAGAAAAGTGATGATAATTTATATAAAATAAATAAGGAAAAATAGGTGTATGCTAATGATTGACACAAAAAATATATTAAAAATAAAAAATGAGCACACATTTTTCCGACTATAGTTTCATCGAAGGCTATAAAAAGTATAATTAACTTAGAAAATTATTAAAAAAATTACGGAATAGTTAATAAATTTTAATATTTATTTCCGGTATAATCATCTATACAAATATAATTTACTGATTGTTAAAAGTTTCAACATTAATTTATATTTTACATCTATATGTAATAGGTATATATTATTTTTTTACATATTCCAAATTTTTACAAACTTCTTCACGTATAAAATGAAGACATCGAATATTTCACTAACAAACTTGGCGACAAATTGGCATAATATATATAAATAAAAATGAATATTTAATCCATTAAAGTTAAAACAATCTACAATTTATATTTATTATCTCGATATATAAAAAAACGACTATGTCTTACATTAACAGCATTAAATTATTTATATAGGAAAGCAATACAAATAAATATAAGTTTATAAATATGTTGTGGATATTTGTTGATCTAGAAGAATATATATTAGGGGATCATTACTTGTCACCATGTAAGTTATAAACTGAAGAAAGTGGAAAATGAAGAAGATTAATAAACAGAGAGATTGCGAGAGAAAGCAGCCACTAAATACCTCATTTATTATATTGATAAAGGCACAGGTTTATACTTTTTTTGTAGAATTATAATAATTATACTAACTAATATATATAATAAAAAATTTTTTTTTTATAAATGAACCTTGATTCAATTTGTATCAACAAGAAAAACTTACGGTTTCAATTTTGCATGCTTCACAGTTTTTAGAATAAAATAATAATTCAGTCGAATATTTTGTAATATCAAGTTCTACATTCTTAAAACTATTTAAAGCGTTCAATTGAACTCTAAAAAAGAAAGCTATAGTATAAATTCAAATAGTATAATTTACCTTTATTGATAAAACAATTAATCATAATTTTTTTAGGCCTATATAAATTATATTAGAAAATATCAAATAAATAAAACACAGGTCTATTAGTAAACGTAGCTTATGTCACATATATCAAAACATGCATTTCCTTATAAATTCTTTTTTTTTAAAATTAAACACTAAATACATTGCGCAGATATTGTAGTAATGGGCTTAATTATTTATGAAAAGATACATTGGCCCAAATTATAAATAGTTTAATTTTCAGTGGAAAAACAAGTTCTAATTTGATCAACATCAAAGCAAGTAAATAAGTTATTAATCACCTTTTAGACAATTTGCGTTAGATTTAATCAATCCATGGTGGCCATGTCAAAATATATTGTATGTATCTGACGCTGAATATGCATTTTGCGAAAAAACATCACAAGCAATAAGTATAGACTTGTTATTTGAAATTGAGAGGTAAACAATATTTAACCATAATCTAAATGTTCAAACATCAATAAAAAATGCTTCTACTTTTATTTTATAACCAACCTTTCCGAAAATGTGTGTCCAAAACAGTAAACAGTGACATTTTAGAAGAATCTTAAATGATGCTACGACAAATATCAACGTCTTTAGCAATGAGATTGAGAAGAAAAGATAGCAAAAAATTAATCTGAAAATAAAACATTAATTTAAATATGGAATCTGCTAACCAATTTCTATAAAAATCGCATGTAATTCAATCCATTATTTCATCGTCAGATAAATGGTAGTTTTTCTGATTGTGTATCTACAATTGCAAAGAAAATAGGATGGACTTTATTACATAGTATGTTAGTTTCATGAGAGCTATAATTAAATGTTATAAAAACATTAAACAATACCACATACATATATTAAAAATAATAGAGTACTTAAAGACATTCCATGTTACTAAGAAAGCAAGAGTTTATACAAAACCAAAATGGTTCTTGTAAGTGTGAACAAATTGAATACAACACAAATTATACAAGAAAAAGAAAAAAGATTTTTTCGTAAGCAACGCAGAAGTTAAGGTTGCGGACTTCATCACCACTACAGCACCACCACCAGAACAATAACACGAATAAAATAAGTTCTGCAAAACATGAAAACATCTGCTGTTGCTGCCACATTATTGAATCATCACTGAATCACTTGCAACAAGAACAATCAATAAAAAAGACCATTAGGTAACCAGGGTAGTCCAAAAGTATCAGTCGTTTTTCTTATTGTAAATAATCTGCTTTCTTAAGTTTAAAAGTTGATATATATTAAATGCAGTACGTACTAAACATAATTTGTTTGAATTCTATTTATAAAAAACATTCTTGTTATAAAAATCCAAACCCTGAATCGGCTCCAAGAGAAAGGAAACCATCTCCTTCAAATACGACCCTGGTTCTGGTCCTGGAACTCAGCGCACTTTGCATCTAATGCATCGCGATAGGACGCCCAGTTTCCACTGTTCCAATTCTATTTTAGCTTTGGTTTTCCCTCAGTCAGGGTATTGACCTCCAGGTTAACCTCACTGAGTATCGGATAATGATCCGACCCTAGGCCATCCAAGCAGCACCACTCCACCTCTCCCAGGCGGGAATTGTGTACCACCAAGATATCCGGTGTACACAATCCGCCCGTTCCCGGATTAACCCATGTCGCTGATCTGTCATTCAGACAGCCCAGGTCGTTTACCCTCAGCCATTCCTCGATCTCCTCCCCAAGCACGTCAGATGGCTGGATTGGATCCCAGAGAGCCGAGTGCCCATTGAGATGACCTCCAATAAAGTGATTCCGAGAAACCACCAAACTAGAAGGATCACACCACGGAACCAGATCGTCATGTCCAGTTCGCCTCTAAGGGGGCATACACATTCACAAAGACGTGTCTACCCCAGTTTCTAGAATGTATTTCTACAGCCAGAGATTCTAGTCTCCTTACCCTCACGAATCGTAGCTACAGTACTTGACGGAAGAGGATGTCATCCTTGACAAAAGCCAGGAGACCTCCACCCTTCACCCTTGCCCCATAAGGGCCAATGGGTCGGTTCCGTCTCACAGCCGCGTACCCGGGGAGTTTTGAAGTTGGATCCCTGACTCCCAGTTTGGTTTCCTGCACAAGACAAATGTCAACATTTCTTTCCCTGATAAGCTGAGTAAGCTCAGGCATACCGGTTTGGATACCGTCAGCATTCCACTGAATGACACGGATTGAGTTCCTTCTAATGAAGGTTCTGCTCCTCTTAGTCGCCGGTTGTCCAGTGAGTGGAATAGCACCACTAGGCTGAGCGACTCTAGCACAGGCTTGGCATTGCCAGTGCCTGTTCTGAGCGCACCTCAAACGCTGCCCCCAATTAAGCCCTGAACAACACAGATGATGCTCAAGGCCGCAGCTACCACAGATCAGAGATTTGTGCCTACAATAACCAGTTTAACCCTGCGCCCCGGAGCTCTGCCTCCACAAGTGTGGCAGAACCAACGGCCCTCCTTTAAACGTGCCCTACTAAGCCCCCTGCAGTCCTGCTTTCGGTGGTAGACTTTGCCAAAGTCGACTGCGCACCTGATAGGCACTGTCCCTCTCCGCGGCATAACACCTCGGGTTTTCCTATTCATCCTCAGACCGGAGTAGCAGCCCCGGAGAGTCATAGTCTGGGTTAGGACTCCCGGCGGCCAAAAATCCACGCCCGCAAGCGCCTAGGAAAGGGAGCCCCTCTTCCGTACCTGAGAGGTCCCTAACGTTGGAGACCCGAGTAACTTGTAGACTTCGTTCTCCCACAATGGGGAGTCGCAAACGACATCACGGGAAGGTGTCATAACATGTCGGGCGGATGAAGTCGTGGTTGGCATTTGTCGACTACATAATCAATACATAAGCAACCATGCCTGTATTATATGTATCTTATATTTACAGACGACAAAAGAGGTTGGTTATCCCTCATATGTCCTGCAAAATACTAGTTGTGAACACTTGATCCAAATGTTTTAATCGTAATTTTTCCAGTAAGTGGAAACCGAACCAACATCAGATGCTAAAAATGCAGTATTGCATTGTATGTTTGTAGTTTCAGATTCTAACATAATATTTATGCACCCAAATAGTTGTAAACTATGTATGTATGGAGTTATTATAGACTAACATCTACTTGATATTTTGAAATCACCATATATATATATATGTAATATAAATTGTGAAGCTAATTTATTTTAGATATGTATGTAGGCGATTATCTTTTTTTTATATATTAATACTAAGTCTTTCAACAAAACAATAATTACAGCATATAAATGCATATACAATAGATATTATACATTATATCCCAAAGGCACGATTTTAGGCCTTGTGCTTATGCATTTCCAAATAATAATACACATTTAACATTTTAACCTTTTTATATGCTTTTTATACATGAAGTGCCAAAAAACATGGGTATAATTTTAAAAGCCAATAAATGAAGGCATTAATGGGTTAATATTTATTAAATGATAAAAAATATAGACGAAAACATTTTTGATTCATGACTATTTAATTGTCTTAGAAACTGTCCAGTTGAATTTCATTTATATTTTATTTGTTATGATTTATTTCTTTTCTTTCTATATGGTGAGCTGATTTTGCCTGATGATTCCAATCAATTCTATTGCATGTGGCTTATTTTGAGAAACTACTACTATCATTTGAGTTTTGAGTTTGTGATTGTTTTTATTCTTATATAGTATTAATGGTTTATTAATGATTGCCAGTTAGGAAATATATCAATGTATTATTTAAAAACTTATTTTCATCTTTTACATTTGAATAAATATATGTAGTATTAATTTTTTTACCAGTACCTATGTATAATTTGTTATATTATTATACCTATATTTTTATTGTCATTGGTTCGCATTTGAATGTTTAAATATATTATTCAATTTGATAAATTATCAGTCAGCACTTGACACAAAGTTGGCAGAGATTAGATGGACACAAAGCGGAAGCCTCTAAAAGTTTTAATTTCGAAGATAATGCTGCGGAATTGTTTCAGTCAATGTTTCCATATTAAAGAAATGTTTAAGCATTATAGTGTGGTCGTGGTGAACAGTTTTTTTTATTAAAACATGTATTTTAATACGTATTGCAAAGTCCCTTTAATCTCTTTTGAATGGCAAGTTATGCAGCCTATCTTTTGATGATGCAGTTGGTCGACTCGCATTTGTCATGAGATACATTAACCATGAGAAGTTTCTGTTGATATGCTGTATCTAATTTAGTTTCATTTTTTGAATTTAGTTTGATTCTACTTCCATTTAAAAAAATGTGCTTTCATGTGTCACAAACCATGGCGTACTATTTTCATGGTGGATTAGTACAAAAACAGATAACTATCCTACAATGCGAAGTGAGCTGTTTAATATAATATGATGTAAAATTTTCGATATATGATCTCAAATAATTTGATCTCGAAAAGCTGCCAATCAATCAGGTAAATTTAAAAATCCAAGTTTGAGATATCAATCAAATTGATTTACTCCGGATTTCAAGCTTGTTCCAAACATTGACAATAAATTATCAGCTATTATCTGATCATTCGGAAAATATCTCTTAAACTTAGAACATAATATTGGATCAGCAATATAAGTGTTGAATAATTATTGTTTCAAAACAGACTAACATCTATTTAGCGATGCCCACATCACCTAGTCACCACAAGACAACGTGTAGCAACAACACAGTGGCTGAAGGAGTAGTCAAGGCGGCAGACCTCCGCACAACCACAGCACAGCACCACCACCAGAACAATCATGAGAACCAGCATAAGTTATACAGCACATGAAACTAACTGCAGTTGCTGCCCTATCATTAAATATTTTCGCAACCATAACAGAGCAATAAAGAAGTACATTGTACAACCTGAAAAATCCAATAGCATCAAGTAGTCTATTTGTAAATACTCCGTTTTTTATTTTTAAATATAGCATATATAACACAAATACATTATTAAAAACATTAAAAATATCTAAAATAACCTCGTATGAAATTATTATATTATAATATACAGGATGTCTTTCTTGGCACTCATTTCTTTTCTCATAATAATAAACATCTAACATTAAACCATGTTTCCTACTTTTTATATATACTCAGAGACCATGTCGAATTTCCATAATTAAATCATATATTAAAAAGTGGTTGTTAAATGCTTTTATTCGTGTAACACTTTTGACAAAGAGCTTTGTAATTTTTTAAGCAGTTCGTTAAAAGAGTTTTACACTCTTACTCTTTTGAATTTACAAAGTGGTTTTTAAAGGTGTTACAAACTCTTACTCTTTTGAATTTACAAAGTGGTTAGATTTGTATGATTGGTAACTTAATAGAACGACAAAAAGCGGATTTTCGAATTCTGCCACAGGCTGTATAAGTGTACATCAAATATTGACGAACCAGTCCAGTCATCAGACAAGTAGAAAATATAAAAATCATGTCAATCAAAATCAAAATCACAATCAAAATCAAAATCAATGAAGGTCACTATATTTAAAGTTTGGCCATCACTTAGAAACCCGGTAAATATCTTGTTTGTACACTGGCTACTCCAAGTCGGGTAAATCTTCATCATCCAAATTGGGTTCGACAGTTTTATTCCCAAGAGAACAAGAGTGGTCAGCCGAGTTCACAAGTTGACAGCTGAAACGCATGCTTTGAGCTTAAGCGAAGGAGTTACAAATTGTCACAGGGGATGGCCTGAGGGGTTAATATTTATTAATTCGCTGGAAATTCACACTATCATGTGTATTATCTGAAGACTTGTTTTTTACAGATTTTGTTTGAATTCTAATTATATAACACTACTTGGTACATAAAATCAAAAATATTCTATAGATGACGTACATATTATTATTATTATTTATATTTTTTTAATTATTATTATATAGCTACAATGTAATATATTTAGTCAACATTACTGAAATTATAAATGATTTATAATATTATATAAAGAATATGTATACTTTAATATATAAGGTAACATTTATTATAATACATAATTAATCAATATCAAAATATATTAATTCAGAAACATCAGGGCTTTGGTGCATTACTTGTAATGCTTCATTACAAAGCAAATATAACGAAAATATGTTATACAATACAGATACCTAGTGTGTTGATAGTGAAATGGAATAACAATTGACCAGTCATTGTTGTCACCAATCCTTTACTGATACTGCTAACAATTTCTGTCATACGAAACTCATCTATTGAATGACAATCCATTGATGTAAACATGCTTTATATTGTGTCAATCACAATGTATACATGGGGGGAGTTGACATATTTAATCAGTCTTTCAACCTTTTCAAAATGGGAAATCGCACGATGAAGTGGCTGGCGTTTGTCGACTATATAATCAATACATCAGCAACAATGCCTAATCAATGAAAGGTGCCGTGACATTATTGCCCTTTTTGCGATCAACTGTCTTTCTAATTATTCGTACACACTTGACAGATCACAGAAGAAGTTGGGTATTGCTGATAGAGCTGGTTGTGAACACGTGATTCACATGTTTAATCGGAATTTGCACAGTAAGTCAAAACTAAACCAAAAACAGGTGCTAAAAACGCAGAATTGCATTGCATATTCTTCGTTTTAGATTCTAACATAATATTAATGAACTAAATATTGTAAACTACGTAAGGAGTTATTATAGACTGACATCTACTTCATATTTTGAAATCCCCATATATGAAGTTATATATATTATATATGTTTATCATGTTTTTTAATAATTGTAATCTTATTTATTTAAAGCATGTATCTATTTTTCAATGTATGACCATTCTCTATGTCTTAGATATATAATAATGAATTTATTGCGGTTATCTAATTTTTTATATATTAACACAGCATTTTTCGACAAAAAATAATAATTACTGTATATAGATATATATAGATATTAGACATTATAACCCATGCGCACATTTTACATTCCAACCATTTTAAATGCATTGTATATAATGTCAAAAGACATGTCGATTTCTATAATTTGATAAGCCAATAAATGTGGGCATTAATGGGTTAATATTTAATAAATGATTAAACATTTAGACAAACAAATGTTTAACAAGCTTATATTTTATATTTTGCATTTCAATATATTTATGTTGAAATAGCACGATTAAAACCAGATTCGGGTCTAATATTAAATGCTTCAAAACGCATCATTACATGCTTCATTCAAGCTTCAAAATAATTTCAACTTTAATAATAATAATTCACACCGTTTGGTGCGAGGGTGTATAAATAATATTTAAATAATTCTTCAAAAATAATTCCAGAATGATAAAATGAAATATAGTAAGAGAACATACCTCAGAATCCGGTGTTCATATCAGCAGTAGACCTCAATGCAAATTCATGTAAATGCGGAAAGAATTTTGTAACAGTGACGTTCTACACTATAAAAAGTTTTAAAATATTTTCTTAACTTACAGTCTACTTTGAGACAAAAAATACTTTACAATGATCCTCACAGAAAGAGATATAATATACATATAGCTTACAATAAAATTACGTTACTAAATAAGAAATACATGTAAAAATAGATTAAACAATCTTCAGAAAACAACTACAAATCAATAAACGTAATAATGTGAAGAACAGAACTCTGCATATATCATAATCCAACACACAGCTTGATTATTCCTTTACTATCCTATTACGTAATATATACAATAGGTATAAATTCCCGCAATATATTATTAAAAACATTTAGAAAATCTAAATATAGGATCACGCGATTAATAATTTTAAACAGCCTTTTTAATGGGGAAATGAGTGATTGTACAATGAATTTTATTTTTGCAGTAATCAGTAAAATATGTTTGTATTACGACCGCTATAAAAATATTTTAAAAATGATACATACACTCACTCTTATTGGCAATAATACTGCGAGTATGTATAATGTTGTATTCATTTACAATTTGTTTTTGTGTCGTATGTTAGATATTTCTGTCATGAATACATTTAGTATTTTATGAAAAAGATTAAATCCTATATTGTTTAAATAAATATTTTGCATTATAGAAATGTAATCCACATCTATGTTTAGATGTTTTCTTCTTTTGTTTTAAATTGAATGTTACAATTAAATGAATGCTGATATCATTATTAATTACTTTTCAAATTATAATATTATTTATGGATTTATAAATGTATTATTTTTGTATACTCTATTTATGTAAAAAATGTTTTAAAATATTATTTAAATTATTTTCTACAATATACTATTTTCTAAATATATATTACCTATTGAATGACTTATTGAATGATTTATTGAATTAATTTAGACTTTTTGAATTGTATTATTGCAGAAACGAAGTGGATTTTGTAATGTTAAAGAAATCTTAAACTACGCATATCTCAGTGTATAGTTAAATGTATAACTATTTTTTGTAAACACCTTTCAAGTTTTGTGGTATTAAAAAATAACATTAAATCGATCCGATTTAAAAAAATAATATTAGTCCCTTTTTTATGTAATTAAATAAAAATACGAAATTGTGTAGTGATTAAAAATACCTAAAATCAATGTATTTAAAATAATGTAGAAATTTTATAATCTAAATGAATTCGCTATTGTTTTTTTAATCGACTTTAATTTAAAGTGGATCAAACATTTTCATAGACGTTTTTTTCTATTTAATAATACAGTAATTACACAAAAATGCAACGATTACGTATTATTTATGAAAACATTGTAAATATTTATTAAATTTTATTATTCTTTTGTATATAAATGCAATATTTTGTAATTATAAATTTTTATATACAAATCTTTGTAAGTAGTATATAACCTAATTTTTTTAAATTAGCGTCTAATTACATTATAATCTTATTATTTAATTATAAATATTGTTTTTAGACCGTTTTTAGACCGTTCGTGACGGAATTTTTGTTTTTAGCCTATAACTTTTGATGTTTACAACTTATGACAACCAAACTTGGTATGATGACTTACCAAAATAAGCCAAATCTATAGAAATATATATTTTTAATATTTTTTATATAGTAAAATAAAATTTCATAAATAGACATTCAGAATAGCTATGGGGAAGCATCAATTTTTTAAAAATTGGTTGAAATTTAACGAAGTTGTAGACATTTTAGTGATTTACAGCTGATTAAATCAATTACTATTTTATATATATAGTAGAACAAAGTTAAATAGTTAGACTAGCAGAATACCTAAGAGTCAGTGCTTTTATTAAAAATCAGTTGAAATTTGACAGAATTGTAGATATTTTACCATTGTGATGTATTATGTCTATGTACTGCACGATGATTTCAATCAGGATTCTTTTTTGATTTTACTACTTACATTTTGATCTCTCACCTCAAGTATAAATACAGAATCTTTTACAACTAAATTTCATACTGCTTCAGACTCTGGACACAAATAGTTGTATTTGCAATCGCTCTCGCTCTGGACTTATTTTATAACTTTACTCTTGAAATGTCTAAAATTGTGTCTTATCGCTAACATATTATTTAGACGTTAATTTAAAGTTAATAACTGATTTCTTATATTCAATTCCATGTCAGGTATACAAGACCCCAATATCCCTTTTGAAGGACGCATTTGACACTTTTGATGCTAATTAGTCAACTAGTAACTCTGACATCATTGAAGGCCTTTATGATATGTTGTCTAATCTTCCAGAAGTGGTAAACGTTATTCACAGTTCGACACCACCATTAACAGAAGCTGGACGTCTTTATAATGAAAATCTACTGCTCATATCGCGACTTATGTATCATATTTGTTTTTCTCTAATACCACCTTCTAAATGTATATGAACTGTGTAAAATCATTGTAATAAATATTTTATTTTTAGCACCTTCACAATTTCTGGGGATAAGATTGACTATTTTTATGCAAGATTCAAAGAATGTTGTTAAACAGAAGAATAATCGGCTATATACAATACTACTCCTCCAGAAAGTCTACAATAGCTCCTATAAGGTTCAACATGTCTTGTTTTATAAGATTTACAGATGAAAATGATATATGCGCTCTAGGTGATATTTTTATTGAAAAATAAATGGTTTGAATGGCAGTATTATGTCATTTTAAATATATCATTTTTCATAATAAGGATTTCTGGAATGTCATCAGTTAAGTTATTATTAAGGGTGATAAATATAACAAAAATTTCGCTTCTCTAGAAATATGTAAAGTCACAATATTTTATGTCATGTTTGAAAAAAACGAGAAACTTTCATAAAAAATAAAAAATAGACTAAAAGTAAATATACAGTGTATAATAAACCCCCCTCTTCCTCCACTTTCGCTTTTTCTCTCCCATCTTCCACCTTCATTTATTACATTTTTAAAGAGATCATTAAATAAATCAATTATCAATATCATTTTGTTTTGTTACTTATCATATTCAAACTATACTGCTATACATGTTTGTATAATTTGCATGCATAATCATCGAAATTGATATTAATGTCTGTACACTGGGGGAGGCGGAATTATTCAAAGTCGTCTAAGTTAGCGCCCTTTGGGCGCTAAGTCTGAGACCACCCACCCACCCCCTCTTAGCGCCCAAATATCAGATTTTTTCATGTTTGCTTAAAATTTTAAGATCACAAATTCGATGTCGTCTAGCTTAGCGCCCACAGCTTGACCCATCCACCTACCTTTTGGGCGCTAACTTAGACGACTTTGAATAATTCCGCCTCCCCCAGATTAATTTATTGAATCAGATTAAAATTTCAGAAACAATTTTGTTAATATTTAAAAATTACTAACTTTAATTATAATGAACGGTCTCGGTCAAAGACGTCTTCAGTCTCTCTATATAGACGTTGTATATTGACACAATTCTGTTGATAGATGTGTATCGTGTAAAGCAATGTATATAGTTAACAGAACGGTGTATTAGATTACTCTAATTATCTCTTTTAAAACTGATTGTAATATGGAATTGAAGTGATTGTCGCCTATTCAACCTACACACAATGTAAACTATGCGTATACAATATGAAGAATAAAGGAATTAATTGCTGTTCAGAATGATCCTTTGTGAATATTTACACTAAAAAGCAAAGCGATGTTTTGTATATATATACTTAGATTACAAGAAGCATTAATTAACTGGTAGATCCAAAAAATATTACACAAGTATTTTACGTACATCGCGTAGTAGCTATAGAAATAAAGTTCACGGTATAATGATGTGCTTCACTAATCCTAATTACAAAATAGGTCATAATATAATATGGTACATATGGTAGATAGTATATATCCATATAAGTAATGCATTATATATTTACTTTTCTGACACATAAACAAAACAGCCGTAAAAAGAACGTCGATGTATGAAATTCTTAGTATACAAGCAAGATTTATTTAGATATTATACAATAATATACAATGTATAGCCGGGTGAACTTTCTGTGTGGCTATACTTCACTAATCCATAAATAATTAACATTTTAAGGACGAAAACACTTGAAAAGGAACTTTAGAGCAACTGAATACGGAGATGATGTATCTTGAGTAGGCAGCATATGATAATGAGCAGATGTAGGCTATAGTATTAAAGCTAGAGTTGTATACAGTTCCCAATACTGCAATTTTCCGATGTCTGTCAACACAAATCAAGTGCGCGTTGTGCTCCTCATTGCAAATGAGTTGGTAAGAATATTATATTTTATATTGAACTTTACAAACTTTCTTACATATCTATTTTAATACGATATTTAATTGGTTTACCTACGCCCCAACGAAACAACAATATCAGAATGCATTAGAGATTAATACCTGTATAATACATGCATAAATATTACCTGTATTACACGCAATGATATACATCAACATAATTTATCAACAAAAATAATGCAGGGGAAAAATATGATACTTCAAATTAAAATATTTAATAATACTCTAAATAAACTATTATATAATATACAATTAACAAAACATTTAATAATTAATAATTCCATTTACGCATTAAGCGCCATTATTCTACATCACGGAGAATCAATAAACAGTGGACATTATAGTGCTTTAATATTTAATAACGATTCTTGGATCCATTACAATGATACCACGGTTGAATGTCTGGATGACAGGGCAGCAACGAAATTATATTAAAAAAATTCCTGCATTATTTTATACACCATAAACTCTACTGATTTAAATTGGTTAGTTTTTTGTATTTTCATTTCATAATATTTTATTCTTATAAATTTATTTTATTTTATTAAAATTTTGTAATTTAAATGTTTGTATATCAATTCGAAATATGTTTAATTAAATTAGAAAGTTTATTATTGGGGTTATATAGATGCCTAATTTTAACATATTTAACTTGTTTTATATGTATAGTTTGTTACGTTTATAAGTGACCGTTTTGTTTATAAATCTATTGAATTAATTGGTTCAAATTAATACTATGCTATTCAGTTTTTCACGGGCTATTTACAGAATGTTAAATTCTACTGAAATATATTTTGAAAAAGGGCAACTATAACGCCAAAAGCGGAACATAATTAGCCTAAATATGGTATTCTGAACATATATTTATGTTTATTTGTTCACAAGAAAAGGGTAACAATTTATATATGTATTAAAAACAACTTTAAATTGTTAGCTTATAACACTCATCACTTCACGGGCTATTTCGACAAAACAACATTTCAACAGCGTACACCTTTTTAAAAGGGGAACAGTCACACATAAAACGGAACCAAAATGTATTAATTTTTCTTAAAAATAATTTTTTAATGTTTTGTTATTTATTTTTATTCCGTTATATTGGTTTCCTTTTTTATTGTAAAGTTGACATTTTATAAATTATCCTCAACCTAAAATTGATTATGTTTACTACAGGCTATTTACTGATGCTACATATTACTTAAACATATTTTGCAAAAAGCACTAAGGTATAATTCAGGAACATAATGTCTTCAAAGAATGATATTTTAAATTTATTTCAGTATATTTATTTGTTCACAATAAAAACTTCAACAATTAATATATGTCTTTAAAAATTATTAATTGTGTTTAGCGTTAGTAGTATAAGAAGTAGCTCTGTATCAGTACCCTCTCTTCCTTCGCTCCCTCTATCTTCCCTTCCTTTCCTTCCCCTCACACTCCACCTTCCCTCCCCTCCTTGTCTCCCCCTTCCCTCCCTCTTCTCTCCCTCCCCCCTCCCCTCCCTTCCCCTCAATTAATTACCCATCAAATACTACCAACTATAAAATATATGATTCAAATTTTCTTATGAGGTTTTTTTTATACCATCTTGGGGGCCGAAATATTGCATTTGTCTTTGTTAAAAGCATGAGAAACGTTAGTAACTCATGGGGCATACTTGGGATTTGCTCAGGGTGCGTGCGCACTAACTGTGTTGAGGTTAGTAGGCGCAATAATAAAAAATATATAAACTATATTTTTCAGCAATACGTTTTAATTTGTTTATATTAATTATTTTTGAGACAACATAATTACATATCTGTGGGTCATTACATTAAATTACAGACATTTCCAATGTGCGAGAACACATAGTGAACTGATATGCTATAAATTCTTTAATATTATTAGTACAACACAAGACTAAAATGTTTAAGGAATTTTTGAAAAATAAAATACATGTATACGTCAAAAATGTATTTATTTTTATTAAATATTTGCTCACAAATAAAATATTTGTAATGCAATACAAATATATAGCCATGAAAAGTCATACAAATAAATTACACATATATGTAGGTCTAATACAAAATTGAGCAAAATGTTACAAAATAAATAAATTAAATTCGCATTAATTACATCTCGATCTGATTAACTATTCCAAACAATAACATTCTATTAATAATAAAAAAAAATTTTAAATAAATTATTCTGTAATCTTAAGGTTTAAAATTTATAACTTTAAAATTATGTCAGCCATATTTACATAGGTAAAATTGTATGAGATTAGCCTGATTTAAGAAAAAGTTTATTATAAGTAAATATATAGGTATAGAGAACCTCATTTATATATTGAAAAAATAATGAACTTTTTTGTAGTCATTTCATTGAAACAAGGGATTTTGCAAAACTATTCATAGTTTGTTTGTTGTTGACTCTTCAATAAAATGTATTATGTATATGTATTGTTTAAAAATAACATATAGTACTATTTACTATAGTACTATAATATATAGCCCATTTTCTAATAAGTATATATTTTATATTATTTTGTTTAATTTAATTTTTTATAATTTTAAATTTAGCATATAGTTATTTGTATATGTGTGCTAAATTGAGTTGCACATTTTATTTGTAGGAAATTGTAAACTGCTACACACCTTATAAATATCTTAAAAACTATATTATATTTATTTGTTCAATTTTGTGTGAATGAAAATTGAGTTAAAAAATAATGGAAATCTCGTTTACCATTAATTTCTGTGGAATTTATGCAAATGTTCAGAACACCTTGAAATATGTATGTATATAATAATTAATTTTTAAAACTTTAGAAAATGTAAAGTGTCTGCTAGTATTGCAAAAGTTAAAGGGAGAAAATGCAAAGGAATACTAAAATAATAATATTAATAAACCGCTTCTTTTGCGAACACTTACTGTATTTTTATATTGTTTATCTCCATAGTAGTTAGTATATAAATGGCATCTAAATACTGATAAATTCCTTAAAAGTAAAATTGTAATAGTTTTAGTAGTGCCCTATGTTTATAAGAAAACATCTATCTAAAAATTAAAATTAAAATTAAAACCAACTTGTAATTTGTCTCTAAATTATATATTAATCTGCTTATATATGTACATATTCGGAATGATTATTTTAAGATAAAAAGAATTGGCACTAGGATTATTTGCAGTTAATCTTTACATATCACGTAAGATATATTGACAAACTGTACATATATATATATATATAGATTCAAAAAAAGTATATTTGTATGAAATGCACATTACAAAAATGTTGACAAACTGTACACATATATATAGATTTAAAAAAAGTATATTTGTGTAAAACAACAGCACATTACAAAAATGAGTGACGGAAATATTTCACTTTGCGCGACAGTCGAAGTCTTATCAACTGCATTACAGGTTATCTTGAAAATTGACGAGAACGTTAATTAAACAGAAACTTGACGCGTCGAGAGAATCTGGAATTATTTTGAAAAGAATTTTGAAATAACAATTCGTCAAAAATATCTGGAAAAAGCAGCCACTGCCACTTTTGGATCTTAACAATTAAAAATCATGTTAGGTATAGTAAGGTTAATAAAAATATATATCTTTGTGGTTAAATGAAACTGGAAGAAAGTAAGAACCTCTCTGAAATTGTATGGCCGAATCTAGTATAATGTAATGTATAATATTATTTTTATGCCTGTTTTATTATATAAATGTTTTGTAATATAATATCAATTATATTTTAATGTTAATCAATTTGCTATAATTTAGTGTTACACATTCTACACATGTTCAGGTTACCGAGGGTAAACCAAAGGCTGGTTACCTCATTTACCACCCGGAGCGACGGTTTCTCATGCCAAAACTTAACCAGATGACAAATTTCTCCTGGGGTTCGCTGAGAACGTTGGTTGATTTCAGCGTTATAGTTCTATGCGGAGAGCTCTACATTCTTGGTGGATATGATGTCGAGACTCGGCATTACAAGCGGAACGTACTTCGCTACGAATACTCCTCTGGTCGCTGGAATTTTTGTACCAAATTAATCAATAGACGAGCCAACTTTACTGCTTTCATATATGATAAGAAGATCTACTGTGCGGGTAATTCTATAACTGATTATTATTTAGCCAATCGTTTCATCGTTTAAACCTTCAATATGTGTATATTTAATATTAAATTCGACTAATAATTTATAGTTGGTTAATTTTTTTTCTACATAAAATATTATTCAATGTATATATTGAAACTGATTTATATATTAATGTGATTTACGGTAAATAGAATTAAACTAGGCAATGTACAATAACTTTTAGATAAGACACTCAATGAATCAATTATTGGTATGATTGAGAATAATATAGTTAACTGTTAATAAGATGTTTGAATTTTAATTAGAGTAAATAATAATCAAATAACAATTCTATAATTCTCTATTCCAACCATTTTTTTTCAAAATAGTGGAAGGTTGTGAGTATAAAAAGGATATCAAATTCAAAATCAGCACTTTCAAATTAGTACCTAAGAAGTATTGGTTTGCATTACTATTTTTATCTGTTGTACATTGTAATTATAAGGAGCATATTATGAGGAAATTAAGGAAATCAATTCATTAACTATTGTTCCAATATATATATTTAAGTTATGTTTTGTTTTGTTGGAAAGAAAATAATAATTATTATTTATCCAAACTATGTAAACAGATTTTTCATATAACAGCATGTGTTCGTAATATAAGCTGGACATTGTCGTTCAATCTTATGTTAAACAATGTGATAATCTTTATGATCAACACCATAATAGACTATGGTAAGTCTTTATTAACTAAAATGTTATGTTAAAAAATATGTTAATAATATTCCACTGATTTATTATGATGATTTCTGAAGGAGGGTATTCAGGCGAGAAGGTCCTTACCGATGCTGTGGAATATTTTGAACCATTAATGAACATGGCGTACGAGGGCGAGAAATTGCCAGAACCTCGCGCCAATTATGGATGTGCAACGACCGTGCGTGGAGAAGTCTTTCTCATTGGAGGGATTGTCAACAATGAAGAGGGTGGTCTGGTCCCTACAAATGACGTCTTGTAAGTGTTAATCAGAGAAGCTTTATATAGTATCTTACAACCATTTTATATAGCAACTGAGTGAGCATATGCCCAGTGAAATACTCCCTATAGTTGGTGAATCAGAGTATTATACTGTTAAATGTAAGCATTATTCTGCGGAAGGTAAACTTATTATGAACATTCATAATAATGAATTAGTTGTTTAAGAAAACTATATAATTAATTTTGGAATACAATTACTTATATCTATTGATTAAATACACACCTAGTGCAAAATTTGCATTTTTATTGTATTTCTAAGATATTAACATTTTAAAGTACAAGTCCGAAGGAAGTACTATACCTTCTATACTATCATTTATTATCTCTAACATAAATTATTTTATAGGTACTTTATTGATTTGCCAGAATTTTATAAAAACTCAGTTATTCTTACAGAGTCTATTATATACCTATATGATCTTAAGAGGTGATCATTTGGAATAACCAATGTTCTTTTGACTCTTCCGAAGGACCTCTTTTGATAATTTCCGTTATATCAACGCATTATGTCACTGAGTGTTTACTTCAAACTTCATGCTATATATAAAATGAAAGAAAACATAATTTATTTAGTAATATTTCACATTTCCTTTATCTTGTCATCATTTATTTATATATTTATATTAATTATAAAATTAAATTTTACAGATATCATATGAAATATATATCATTATTATTTTAGATTACAGATATATCGGTTTTCAAAAACTAAATTATATAGGTGTATAAAGCTACGCATTAAAATTATTATACTGACAAATATTCTATAATTATTTTATTACACTGCAGTTATATTTTCATTGAGAAAGTCTCTTTCTAAAGATTACCATTTGAAAGAATGTTGTATTAAAAATAAATAACAGTCAATAACAATTGCAGAAAAAATGCTAAAAGCTATATAATTAATTTTTCCGAGAGGAACACATTAATTCCAGAACAACTCACAGCGATGTGAATGCTTTCATTGACATGAATATCTCATCTTTCTTTGCTTACAAATACGGTCACATAATCACTGACAAAACATGTAACGCTTCATTTTCATTGTAATTCTCCATATTATCTGTTTTGAAAACAGAAAACAACGAAACCTTGAAACGTGTCTTCATTCTCGTAACATAAGGAAAACAGTAATTACAGATACCATTAATATGACGTATATATATATACATTTATATATATTAGTTTAGCTGTACTTTATCTATAGTAAAGATCAACATTTTTCTTTCAAATTAATGTTTTTAGTAATATATTTTACATTAAGGAAGCTTTTTTATTGCTTTGTGTATTAGCTAATTTTTTAATTTTTATTTCCTTTCAACTATATATAACAGAAAAATTGATACCTTATTTGTATTTTATATGTAATATAATTAAAAAAATGCTATTAAACATTTATTTAATATTTTATTTACAAATACACGGTTTAATTGTTATAATACAGTCTATATGGTAACAAATATAATATACATTTTTCGTTATCTCTAAATGTATTCTGTATTCTTTGATGTCATCATTGGTAAAATATATATATATATATTATGAACTTTTTTTGTGGATCTAATTTTATATTTATAATCTCGTAATTTTATACATATGTAAATGGATATAGTTGCACCGCCATTTGTAGTCATCATTTTCTAAAAAAATATTTCCTTAACTATTTAATGTAACAAGACATGATAATGATGAGGAAAAATATTTATAAATGAGTTATTCGATGACTACCTTTAATGCATTTTCTCTGTAACATTTATTTCTTAATTGGTTAACATTCGCATTTTATGAATAAAAAATAAAAAATAAAAAATATTAAACATATAATTTATGTCATTTAGGCCTATGTGGTTTCTATAAAGAAATGTAAAAGTTAATAATATCTATAGCAATTCTTTCAAGGAAATATCCACGAAAATAACTCCCGAGGTAATACATTTTCTTCGAATATTTAATTAACATGGATGATATATAGCAATTAACTAATACGAATGTGTTTATTAATAAAATGCTTTTGCAAATACTGACGAATTACTGCAATGTAACAAATGCTAATGTGATTGCCTCTATTAAAAAAGATCAAAAGCGATATTTGGAAATTAAGTGTGTATTAATTACTACAACAATTATGTATCATAAATACTGAAATCTTTTCCGATTTGTTTATAGTTTTAGTGCCCAGTTTGGCCACAGCCCATTTACTCATATATAGATTTCCTTGTATAATGCTAGCATGATATGTGCTTTTCTGGATGTTGATAAAACAACAACAACAAATTTGAGTTACGTTTCCAAATAATTTTAAATTTTCCTACGTCGGTGACTATATTCTATATTTTACAATTTAAAAACTAAAAACTAAATTTAAAACTAAACAATAGTTGCTGTTTAACGAAGTGATTAAAGTAAATAATGTTAACAAATATACTATTAAATTTGAATGAAATGTGCAATCTATTAAGATACTTATATCATTATTAAAAAATATTTTTTAGACAATCAATTTTTAAATAAATATGTACATTAAAAGATTTGTATAATAATACGTAAAACTAACACATACGCATAACATTACAATGAATTGTACCTATATTTACAATTATAATATATATAAAAACATCATCTAGCTGACTTTTTTTTAAAAATTTGTTGAATGTAATTATACTTACTTTTATACCAGATCCTTAATAAAGCGCCGTAAGAAGGAGACTGACACTGCCTACGGTATCACCCTGTCTTGGACGCCGGTAGCCAAAGCTCAGTTTCCGGCAAGGCCTGGAATTTGGGGCCATCAGTGTGTAGTCTGTGAAGAGAAACAGATTCTCTACCTCATTGGTGGTGTGTATTGTATAGATATCGTATATTATGATGTATTGTATGTTATGATATCGTATTAATGATGAAATGAATAACATATTTGACGCGATATATGATTTAAAATATATTAATTAATGCATTTAATGCATAACATAAACATCAAACATTTGCACTTTTCATTCATTTTAATTAGTTTCCAATTATTTATTGAAAAATAAGCATACGAATATTAGCCAGTAACATGCGGTTTAATTTAATATTAGCACACTAGAATATTTATAAAATATGACTAATTGTTTTTCATTATATATATATATATATGTGTGAGTATATGCATTTACATGATAATAATTTCAGTCTCAGTGACTAATTTAATTTTTATTTTATCAAGAGTGGGTCTTGTAAGTAAAAAAATCATCACTATTATTATTACATTGAAATCTGAGCTCATTTTTTAATATACTATTTAATAGTTATATTTTACATTGAAATAAATTTACATGAATACAAACACAATGATTATTTCTTAATATTATATACGTATTTAATTAAAATATATTTTGCACACAATAACTTTCGTTAATCGTAATGTATTTAAAATAGTAACTATATTTTGTAACATAGCAGTAGTGGTCATTATGCGATTGAAATATATGTATTATTCACTACACTTGTTTACTTTCTGTACATTATATACATACAAAAAACCAATTGAGACTTCAACATGAACAGTTAAAGTAGGCCATCCAACTGACCTGGATAAAGAGAGAATATTTGACATGATCTGTAATTGACTAAATTTGGAATCTGAAATTTACACTCTTGCTGAAATACATAATAAAATGATTGAATTTGCTGAGAGATCAGATACTTACTCAGCAAAGTGGCTGAAGATCAAGCTTAAGGAGCATTACGGTGAACATATACTTTGAGGAAGTTAAAGGAAAAGGTAATCTAGTATGTTTTTGTAATATGGCAAACTATATCATAATCAATCAGTGGTATATGGATAGGAAAGACAATTTAGAAGAGGAATCTGTTCGAATAGTTACTGCAGCAGCTAAAACAATTCTTTGTCAGATTAAAGAAACTAAATACGATACGGAATTTTATTCAAAAGAAAGTAATTTGGCTATTGAAAATGGATTGGAATACTTGCCATTTTTTCTTAGATTATTCTTACAAAATACAATAACAAATGTTCGCAAACAAGTGTATTTAAAGTATTATTAAATCTACAAAGCGAAGATCATCTTTTCCACTAATAATTTTATGCATTGGAGTTGAAATGGACCATGTGTTTGGATTAAAGTGGTTGATTAATGAACTGTGTAAGTTAGGCTTCAGTGTTAAATATGATGAAGTAATTAGATATAAACAATCCATTTAGGAGGTAGAACATGCTGCTAACTTTATAAACAGATATTTTACTGGTCCTTTTACACAGTGGTCAGCAGACAATATCGACCACAATACTCAAACTATTGATGGCAAAGAAACGTTGCATGTAATGGGAATCATTTCATCAACAACTAATCGACATGGGGAACCAGTGGTTGCTTCAAATTTGCAGCCTATTAAGCGACAACACAAAAAAAAGGGTAGAGTGTCAACCTCTCTCTGAGGGGACAGCTGTTGTAGTGATTCGGAAGCTGTCCGGTTGGAATACGCGTTGGACACTATTCGTTCCCTTGGACAGTTTGACCTCACCATTTATACAGATGGATCGCCGGGAGTGGTGTGCGATGCGGGGGTAGTGCTGCAGTAGTTACGAGTGGGCCAGATGAAAATCTGACCATTGTGGCAACCCGGCGGTTGAGGGGTGAGAAGTTCACTTCGTCTTTTGAGACGGAGGGGAACGCCTTGGGACTGGCGGTGAGATGGCGTGGGACTGAAGGTCGGGGAGGTCCGTATTTTATCTACTCCGATAGTAAGTCGGCCTTGACTACTTTGAGCAGCGGGACGTCTAGCTGTAACCCAGATATGGGTTCAGTGAGATCTTCTTTGATACGGGTAGATGGCACGAATGAGATGTCCCTCATTAGGAAGGCAGTCGTTGACCTCAGCTCGGGCCATGAGCGCACCCGCCTCGTGTTTACCATCATGCCATGACCGGCGGGCTTGCCGCGGCGCACTGAGATAATGATTGCGCAGCTCCGGAGTGGGCATTGTCGTGTGTTGGCGGCGTACCGAGCTCGCATGGGCGGGGGTGCCTCCTACATGTCCTCATTGCGAGTAGCAGGAGGAGACTCTGAGCATTGGCTCCAGGAGTATCAGGCGCACCTTAACATGCGGCTGCGGGTGTTCAGGGTGGGGAGTGGCGGTGGCCTCGTATCTGTGGAGGCTTCGGCTCCTCTGACGGGGATCCTGCCTGACCCAACTCAACCCAACAACAGCAGAACAATGTAGTTGATGTAATTAAAAACAAGGGTATCTAAATTTTTGATTATGTAACTCCACAATAGTCTGGATTGCTTCAATTAAAATCATCTTGTGTCAGTATTGTAACATCTTTCTCTGCTATTGATCTCCTCTGGCATACCTCTTTTTTACCAACAACACTCAACGTCCAAGCTAATCTGGTTATATGACAGATGTCTCTTCAGGTGATTATGCTGGCTAATCTACCATCAGATTTCTGTTTATCATAGATTTGAATCCCATAGATCTATCTTGCATTTATTCCACAATTAAGTTCATCATTGAAGAAGCAAAGCAACTTGGAATTGTTACTCTAGTAGTTACATTTGATCAGCTTTCGTGGTTGTAAGCCACAGAAATAGTCAATGTAAAATCATTGAATGTTGTTCTGATACTTGGTGGCTTCCATCTTGTGATGAGTATTTTGGAAAGTCTTAACTCTCTTATGGAAGGATCAGGTATTTCAAATGCTTTTGAAACCATTTATGGAAGCAATACTGTTCAGCATATGATGAGTGGAAACGCTGTGTACAGGGCTTTAAGAGGACACTTTCTTGCAGAATAAGCATTGACAACAAAATTATTGAGAACAATTATTCTACCAGAATAATTTAAATGGGACTTTGGGGAAGCTGAGTTACCCGAGGAAGCTGAGGGTGACATCATTGGAAATCGAAGTCAGTTTCAACTAAGCAAAGAAGAATTTGCTAAGATTAAGGATCGAACTTATGGATTAAGGATGTAAGTTATGGATTAAGGATCTAACTTATGGATCGAACTTAATATAATATTAGGATATTGCTTTGCTCCTGCAGGAGAGCAGGCTTGAAGTGTGTTATTATTTGTTATTATTCTCTTCATGCGCTATTTGAAGATACCACATTTCATGAACATATAACTTCAACAAAATAGAGAGCTGAAAACGGTCAACAATTTTCAAAAATCAATAACATATTTTTCACTTGTAATAAAAATAATTTACAACACAACACGTACATTTGCAATTGACTTTGACCCTAATTTTGTTTGATTGTTTTTTTAAAAATATTTTTCAACATATTTCAATATGTTACAACACAGTTGTAATTTACTTTGACACTGATTTTGTTTAATTATTATTTATTTTTAATATTAAAAAATATTTTTCAATATTTTTGTACACTATTTAAAAAATATATATATATATATTTCCCAAAGTGGATTGTTGCGGATTTTGGATATGTTATTCAGGGAGGTTTACTGAGTGTGTGTACCAATTTTCAGCTTCGCTCTAATTATTTCCGTGTCAAAATATATTCGAATATACTAATAGATGAATAAGTTCTCTGTGTATAGATGAAGGAGTCTTCAAGTTTATGCTTCATGTTCAACATGTTCAATATATTCCTTTCGTTAGATACGATATATATCATGTTCAAATAAACTTGCTTCATCCACACGATTATTGGGCCTCCCTTCAACCATTATACGTATTTTAATGATTATAATATATATCTAGGAAAATTATTACAAGAATTAAATCTCCATTGATACTGTAAATGGTTATAATATAATTAGATCTTTTATATAATAGCTCTGTTAAATTTCATTTAATATGATTTTTAAAACAACAATTATATACTAACGAATAATTTTACATATAGGCCTACCGAGCATTATTTAAATAGTAAAAATAGGTTTTTGCAACTATTCTAAATGATATCATATGAACAAGTCATTGTTTTTATATATTTAAAAAAATATATATAAATTGTAACCAATATATATTGAGAGTTATAATATTTTTTATTTTTGTTAGGTTCTTCAACAATGGCGATGGATAATGGTGATTATAAAGGTAAAAAAGCTTTTATATTTCATGTAATTATTGTTACTTACCTAAATTTAATTTACATGTTTCCGAAAATATTTATATGTATTTTAAAATATTGCCGGTGAGAAGTGAAACAGTGGGGTTAAAATATGATTGATTTACATTTCAAGACATGGAATACACCCTTTCAGGCTTGTATTATATCAGCTTAGACGACCTTCGTGTGAAGCGACAAACATTTGAGGATGATAAAAATAGTGGAACTTCACAGCCTGAAGAACTTTGGAAAAAGCGAACATTTTCGGATTCTCAAAGAATGGGCGCAATGATATGCCTTATTGGTATGTAATTTTATATATTTTTTCAATGCTTATTACATAAAATAAATTTGGTTTTGTGGAGACTCTCATTGTGTTAATATATATATTGTATATTTGTTACAAAAGTATTAAATTATTCGAGTGAATTGTTTTGTAATATTAAAAATAAATATGTATACAATAAAATAATTCATACATAAAAATGTAACTTTATAGTTTAGTATAAATGTTATATTATTTAAATGAATATTTTTAACTGAATAGTATTACATTTAGGATATAAGTCAAATTGTTCGTTTATAAATATTATTTAAAAAAATTGTTTAATCAATAAAAAAACAAAGCACAACATTTGTCGCCATTTGTAAATTTGCTCGCACTGGCAGAAACTTGTTTATATTGGTTATAAAGTTGATTTGAATCGTTTTGTCTTTTATGTTTGCTTAGGTTTAGATGTTTTTAAATAAAAATACTTATCTTTTTGTGGCGTAAGGTATTTTGAAACCGTTTTTACATTACGTATCAATACCTTAAATAGATTTTTTAGATGGGAAATAATTTTGCTGTTTTTGTTATGATTTTATATTTGTTTGTATTATGCGAATTAAATATTCGATTCAATCGAGTCTATTGTATACTATTGTAAATAGATCAATTCAAAAACGTGTGTAGTTCACTATAAACGCATACATCATGTATAATTAATCAAATCCAGATCATAAAAAGTATTTGTAATGATACATTCTTTATCGTTAGAATACATTTCGATACATTCTTTATCGTTAGAATACATTTCGATACATTCTTTATCGTTAGAATACATTTCGATACATTCTTTATCGAAAGAGATAGAATTTTTTGTCTATTTCATTGTTAAGATAATGATGAATTGCAGCTGTAATCTTTATATGTTTGAAATGGATACATTTTGCCATTTGTTTTTCTAATTTCGGAAATAAAATATTGTATAGTCAATGATTTATAAAATTTAATGTCATTTTATGTAAGTCTTTAAATACTTTCAAACAACCATATAAACGAATTTTCCATTCATTGTGCTATCAAAAAAACATTCGCATTACCAAATTCATATTTTTTGTGTATTTGTTGGAATTCTTGATGATTTTAAAGAATCCAGCTCATCTGCAAATACGGTTACCATTGACCTCTGTGGTAACATGTTTGGCTCTTCTATTTGTACTATCAGATAATAAATAATCTAAGAAACAATTGTCAAAATCAACGTTGTCAAAAGACATGGTGTAATGAAAAGAATCCGTGATTTTTAAATTAAATAAAGAATTGACTTAACAATTTAAAAAAATTACAAAATCACCGGCAAATGTATTATATTGATTGTTTATACATTGATAAATATATTATTGTTCTCTATATGTCAGATAAAATGATCCAAAAAGTACAATAACGTACATATCATCAGAAAACCAATTACATATTGAAAATGAATCATATGAAATGAGTATGTCTTCGTCACTGTATTCGAAAACGTCGACGTCTGCTTTTACCTCTAGTTCGATCCATCAAGAAAATAGCAATTCGTTTTTGAAAAACCTCAACAGACATTTTCCCCGCAATATTCAATTCTTCCAAAGGAAACCAGTTTCACAACTGCACATTTAATTTGAATGTAACACCGAAATGAAATAACATTTTGTTTATTTCTGCATACTTTGTCTGTATTTTGTTAAATGTTTGTTTTTACTACAATGTTAGTAATTCTGTACATAATTATATCACATCTTACATGCACTAGGCCGATAGATTTAAAATTGCATAACTCCAATGAACAGTTTAGATTAACTTTGTAAAAATATAATAGATTTAAAGTATTTTAGCCGCGTAAAATATACCAGTTTAAACATTTATTAATAAAAATTTCTAAGTTCCCAAACTATAAAATATTTGGAAAATAAATACTGATTAGATTTATGAGAGTTATTAAGTATAAAAAAATTTGCTAGTCGCATTATAAATGCGGCATTATAAAATGACTAAGATTAACCTTCTGTACTCTATTCGCTCTTTATTATTTTTTCCAATGATTAAAAACGGAGAAAATATGATATTTAATCCATATAATATAGTTGTAGATTTTCAAATTAAAGTGATTAAAAATAAATAATCATAAATATGTGCCAATAATTTAAAAACTTTTAAGAACATCAATAAGTGTCATGTTTAAACTAAAATATTTGAATATCTCGTAACTTGAAAAACTTGTTAGACATTCAATGAACAAGAACGAGGCTTTTACCTATTTAATTAAATATATTTCACAGTAGAAAGTAAATTGGTGTGAGATTTAGTAACAATACAAAAATAATATTGTTTATCAAAATTGTTTTAATTAGAGTTAGAGTTTCGTTTCAAGTTATATGATTTAAATAAGCAATGGCAGCTTTTTGATAACTTTCAAATCTATTATTTTTATTTAAATGACATTTTTTTCTAATTGTGATTTTTGTATATTTATTCAAACATAAACTGTACTTTTTAATATTTCATTTTCGAATAGCATAATGCTACATTCGATCCACTTATGGATATATAATTTCTTTGCAGCTGTACCAGTCGTATTCAACCTTTTTAATTAATACAATTTCAGAATATATATTTTGGCATTTTTATATAAGGGATATTTTTTCAAAAACATACTCCGAAATTTCAGATAGAAAACTGTGCGTTATTGGCGGGAAACAAGCAGTTAAAGATCAACAAACAGAAGAGGTCAGCGATAACGATCTTAAGGAAGAAAATTTCATTGTTGATGAAAATCTAATCAACACCAAAATCAGTGACGTCAGCAGAGTCGGTGATGTCAGCTATTACGATTCTCGCCGAAAAGAGTGGCACGATGCATTTTCGTTGGAACAGTGTGGCATACCAGTCAATAGTTTAAAAGGAGTTGTTCTCACCCCAGGAAAACAGTGCAAAGAACTAAAGGAGGATCGACTTAATTGGTTTCTTCAGTGGACGTTGTGGTAGATTCGTGACAATAAAATAGTTTACTAATTATTTTTATTTATTACATATTTATTGATTATATGCAACTGAAGCATATAAGTAAATTTTTCGTAAATTTAAAAAAAGTGAAATATATACAAAACTTTGCCGACAATATTTTTTTACAAGTGTATATATGGAAAACGAAACTAATATGATTCAAAATTATTCTGTTATCATTAAATTTATTATTTCAAAATAACTTTTTATTGAAGTTCGGTGGCTTTATGGAAAGGTAATAAACGTAAATGATTCATTAAATAATTATATTATGGTAAACACCAAAGTTATATAATTTTTTTTATATATATGAAAATTTTAAAATATTATGATATTCCATAAGTTTGAGTCTTTTTATTAATAAAATAATACTAAATTAATATGAATATACATTAGCATAAAATAAAAATATTTTTCAAAAATGATATCTATGTATATAATATAATGATTTGATGCACCGCATTTTCAATAATAAAACGAGTTGTTGCAGACTTTAGTCCAGTTCTGGTTATTTTAAAGGTATTGAAAAGACAGAAATAATGTACAATATAAATACTTTTTGATTCGTATAATATAGTAAATAACAAAAATATTACACCTGAAAGTAGAGTTCTAAATACCGTCAGAAATTATTGATAAAGCAAATTAAAATTTAATTCGATTAAATTCTAGAGAATAAATATTTTTAATGAGGTAAAACAAAATATATATATATTAAAATTATTACTATATATTAAATAATATGAATATAATAAATTAATATTAATTCTTAGTATGTATTTGATATGTGTTTAGGAATGGAATAGAATGTGATCATTTACTATAATAAAACATGGCAAATAACAATATATAAAAATATGTTTTAGTCGATTTAAATAATTCATTGCTTTTAAAATTATTTGAAATTTTAATAAAATTAATTTGATGTTATTATTGATATTTTAATTATTTATTTATGTGTAAAAATTAACATACTAATAACTTTTTTTAAATATTAATTTATCTTATTATCTTTTCACTATTAAAATATTATGAGTTATATTTTTGTTTTAGAAAATATCTATTCTAAAGAACTGCTCGAATAAAACTGAAATAGATTTTAAATCAAATTATTAGTATATAAACATGACAAATCCAATGGACATAACTATTTTATTAAAAAGAACAACATTTAATTATTATTTTTTGTGCGAAACGACATTTTAATATATATTTTAATTCAAATTGTATGCTTTAGTATCAATTGTATCAATTAATATCAATTGTATGCAAATAGTATCACAAAAAGACATTCTGAACACCACCAAAATATGATAAAAGTTATCAAATATTTTGAAAATACACACAATGATTAAATTTCATGATAATTTAGTGAAAATACACTTATATGACCATTCGAAAATAATTGAGACAATTTAGAATAAAACTAAAAATTAATAATTTAAAGAAATAATTTAAATAAAAATTCTCAAATTTAAAATTGAAAATTGAATTTTTTTAAATTTAAATAAATAGTTTTAGTATTCAGAATGATATAGAACGAAACGGAAACTGTAAAAGACCATCTAAAATAGTGCATCTATATGCCATGTTTGTATGAAGTACGTTTATTATTTATTATTTTTTTATAGAACGATATTTTAAAATGGATAAATCATAAACAGTTAAAATGATTAAAAAATACACACTAAATACAACCATCTAGACAGTTGATAAACATATATCATATATGTCTGTTGAAGTTTCAATCATAAAGAACATCTGTCCTATATCCAAAAAGAATATTGTTAAAATTCTTGCACACTTACTACGTGTGCATATAGCACTGTCTTACACGCAAGGGCTTACTCCGATCAAAGATGTATTGTTACTTTCGACTCTTCAAACATTTAGCGAAAGAGTTTTTACTACTACGGAAATATTCCTTTATATATCGACTACCCACCAAACTGAAAAACAATCGGAAATAATTTTGCCCATATACCGAAGATACGAAATTCCCAAAGTTGCCATATTGAGCAGATATCAAATAACACGGGATGTCGAACAAGAAAACAAACTTAAATCATACAGTGGCAGACGAGGAATCAATACTGTCAGAGAAGGAAACATCAATAATATGGATAGACACAATGGAGAACGATGCGAAAGAGTAAGAATCGACACTTCAGACTATAATTCTGGAGGAAATTCAGAAAAATTTACAGTAGAAATTGACCTTGAAAGATTTGAAGCATAACGTACAAGACGAAATGATGAATTAAATTGAATTATTGAATTCTATGATAAATCGATGCAATGGAACGAATTAAAGAAGAGGTCAAAAATATTCAAAAAGATACTCCTTTTGTCACCTACATGTAGAATTCAGCTCTACGCGAAAGTATGAAATGATTTTCTGTATATTTTTGACAACAGAATGCGTGATGCTTTGGACTCAATAAATAGCTCACTGAGTGATGTTGGGGATGATTTTGACAAATGTAATGATCTAATGCTTCCTTAATATTCATCGACCATTTTAAAGTAACGTTTCATCTCAAACTACATGTATATACAATGAAGTATTTCTGTGTAACTTTCTAATAATTGCTCTTTTATCCACTCTACTGATATTCACTTTAATAAAACAAGAAGTTGTTGCATTCATAATAAGTGTTCTTTGTTTTTTTCAAAAATTTATATTTAATTTGAAATTATAAGAAAAAGGTATAATTTTATCAAATAATGATGAAAATAATAGAACAAATAGGCTCAATATAATATATCCAGAATTGTCACAGCTTCGCACTGGGTCATAATTTACATGTATAGTTTATGCAATACGTCAGTGGACGAAAATAACACCACCATTCACTACAATAACTAAACATTTAACTGTATAATATAAATATTATTCATTTCTATTAAGTTCATTGAATGGTGAAATAAGGTAGTAAATTATAGAGTGTAAATGAGAGCGCGTGACTATATGCGTTCATTATTAATATCTTACTAAGTTGGTTTTCTTTAAGTCCATTCGATTTGTCATATTAATTTACTTATACCGCAGTGAATTATTTTCCAATTGGAGCATTAGTCATTATACCATAAAGTAAATCAAAGCATTAAAGAGTTATATGTATAAAAACATATTTGGACCACTTTTGCGGCCGTGGACCATGTTTGAAATAGAATTTGACATTGTTATCCGATATATTAGACCCGGCAAGTGTATTATGACGTGTATATATTGTGAAGACGTGAATACGGTCGTTTATGCTAATTGTTGTTACACTATTATGTTGTAATATCATCCTTATTTTCAATCCCCTCCTAAATAGCAAATTCGAATTCAGCGTCATTTTATTACTCAATAACGACATTGACGTCATAAAAACCATAATAAAAATCGTAATATATATATATATATATAAATTTGGGGGTAGAGGGATTATGTGTCAATAGGCAGAAATTCCTATTCCCATATTACTCATAACGATATAACACAATACATTACGGTAAATCTATCAATATAGTTAAACGATCGGTTATATTAGTAAGTAATAGCCACTACTATAGCATTACTGTACTTTTTTTGTCCAACTTACTTATATTGAACTTTGTAGGAATACTATTTGAAATAAATTGTGTGATCACTACAATGTGATGAATTGAAATTTTTTAATCATAAATATACTCCAATCATCGCTCTAAATATTATACAATAGGCCTATTTGCGATTTATTTCTCGTTAGCAAAATCAAATTAAGCGACCTTCAAATAATTTCAAAGGAAGTCATTATTTAATAAATATTATAAAATCTTATTTTTAATATGAACTATTCGGCACAATGAAATGACGTCCATAAATAATTATAGATGTAATTATATAATATAATAAATATATAATTATAATCATGACCTTATCAATTCTCTATAATGTTAACTTCTAAATTAAATTCCCTTCACATTTTCTTAATCATAATAATATTTAAATTAAAAACAAAAAATCGGTGTTTCTGAGGTTTTTATATGCAAGTCAATTAAAATTCGACTTTTTAAAATTTATTAGTTTGTGAATAAAGGTTAATTTTTTCATTCGTCATTTTATATTTTTGGAATATACTTTTGATGCGTTATAGTTGTTGTTGTAATAATTTTTTTTTGTAATATTCAAAGGTCACGTAACATAATCTAAAGCATAGATATGGATTTCGTTCTCTCTGACTCCTAGATAAACAATCTAACCTAATAATCCTGTTATATACGATGGTTACGAAAACGAGAGTCATAGAACAGTTTTATAGCGAAGACTATAAAATATTTTTGCAGTTCTGAGCATCATAAATAGGCGAATTATTTCGAAACTTAATGTAATAAATTTTCGATTAATAAAATAAGTTCTTCAATTAACGATAATATCAAAAAATTAACTACAATCGGATTAAAAAAACGATGTTTATTAATTAACAAATGTAGTAAAATAATATATTTATATAATGTATTTTATTTTAATTTAATAATAGAATAATATAATAATATAATGACATAATTATATAGTAAAATAATAATATAGTAAAATAATAATATAGTAAAATAATAATATAATAATATAATAGTATATTATAATAATATAATAGTATATTATAATAATATAATAATATAACAATATAATAATAATAATAATATATAATAATAATATAATAAAATTATAATTTAATAATATAATAAAATTATAATTTAATAATATAATAATATAATATAATAAAATAA
>JAUZND010050099.1:6737-19633 GCA_034780555.1 Coelogynopora nodosa | reverse complement strand
TGATTGTAAGTGGAAGCGCCTGTGTGTTATATTATCCATAGAACCCCTCACATGATTGTAAGTGGAAGCGCCTGTGTGTTATATTATCCATAGAACCCCTCACATGATTGTAAGTGGAAGCGCCTGTGTATTATATTATCCATAGAACCCCTCACATCATTGTAAGTGGAAGCGCCTGTGTGTTATATTATCCAAAGTAACACTAGTTTCAATACAATGTCAACTGTACGACTTTTGGTCAAAGGTTTGATTAACTATATTATGTTTAACTGTTATGGTGATATTAAATTAAAGTGTAAAAATCCCTTTTATAGCTAAATTAATGTACGTAGTTCATAGCTTTTTATAAATAATTAAAGAAAAGTCGATATCATCTAAAGATATTAAATGCAATATTCTAGTTGGAGTTATCTGACACACAAATAACAGGAATTTTTTTCTAAAGTTAAGACATATATTTAGATGGCAATATATACTAATTTTTCTTTTTAACAACGACGCGTACGTATATTAGACATATTACCAATACTGTTGTCAATGACCAATTCTATAACAGATATAAAATATATGATGGCAAGCAAGTGGTAACGTTTATCGATAAAAAAGCAGAATTCTAACAACATTTAAATCAGTAAAAAAAAGAGCTTTAAATTTGTTATTCAACAGTCTTTCCAATTCGTTCACTCTCTATGTTTGTTTACGTATGTCTTGTACAGCTATGATGTAGACACATTTTAAAAACAGTTGACTTTAATTATCAATTTTTATTCGGCTAGTATATCGGCTTCCGCAAACTTGCTTAATTAAGCGTTATCTACAATAAATAGTTTGCAAACCCGATATATACAATATATGCCTTTCTGAAAATGTACGCACTTGCGTCTGTGACGGAAGAGAGAGGAGAAGTGAAGAGGCAGAACAGAAAATCATCACTTTATATTTATATATTCTATGGGCGCGCTTGAATAAGCAGGACCCCTTCAGCGGAACTCATCTCCAACTTCCGAGTACTGATTTAATCGACTGCAATCATATTTACGAACAAGACTCAATCATCAGTGTTTTAAGGCTATTTTAACCTGGAACACAACATTTGTACGATTTAAAAATAACTCCTAAGAAATGAATTTCATTGTTCCAGGAAACCTGTTTCCTATTTGTGTCGTTTTAATTTTAATTTGTTGATAGTTGTGTACATTATTCGCGTCATTGTTTTAAAGTGATTTCTAGTTAGGTTTTTAATTTTAAAATTTTAATCAGCATGAAATTATTATATTATGACATTATTGAATTAATTGATAATTGTATCCATGTTTATTCGCAATATAGTTGTTATCCTTCTTTTAAAAATGTGCGAAATACCAGCATGTTTTAATTAAGTTTTTCAAGTTGGCTGGCTTTCTAATTATTAATTTTGCTATATGTCTTCTTTCAATGCTTTATCTGATATTCTGAAATATATCCATACAAACCTTTAAATAAACACAACACAATTTGAAGCGACGTACTTATTTAACACATTATTATAACATATAGGTTATACTGTCAAAATAAGAACTATTTTTATTTCTATGACAAAAACTACTGCTAATTTTAACGAAGGATCATAACTTTACTCCTTACTATATAATTTAAATAGTAATATTTACACCTCATCTGTATGTTGAAACTGTACACATGTAAAGCTAAATGGACTTTTCTTAAATTCAAACTTACATCACTTAATATTATGAAGTCATAGTGGTCAACTACTGACACTTTCCAGTAACAGATACTATTTACAGCACAATAAATATATATGTTATAATCAATAATAGTGTTGACACACATCTATATGTTTGATGTCTTGTTTACGAAAGAGTCTGGGAAATGTTACATCGAAAGTTAATCTTAGTAGTAAAGTAAAGGGGTATTCAAGGTGAGACCATGACGGTAAATATTTCGTTTGTATTTAATAACTACGTTTTTAATTTATTTAATAATTTGTTCATGTAGTAAATTTATTGTACATTAACTTGCATAAAAAATTGTACGTTTCTTGCATAAAAAACTGTTCATTAAATTGTTTATAAAATGTCAATAGATTTATTAGTATATAGGAATATATATATATAATGTATAAATACAACACACTCAGTAATCTCTCAATTCATAAAATGATTTTGAAAATTCTAATGCATTGTTTAATTCAATTATTAATTATTCAAAAATAATCATTATCAAATGTATCGCTAATAACAATTTTTAGTCATTAGTTACCAAGTTTTCAAATTACAAAATTATTGTATTTTAAATTATCCAAAGTTATTATTTAATATTATCTATTTACTAATAAATAAGTAAAAAAATGGCTTTATTTCCAGCAAAAGTACATACTTTTAAACAGGAATTTTGCCATTCTATGATTTCTTTACATCACTTTTAGATTTGCCATTCTATGATTTCTTTACATCACTTTTAGATTTGCCATTCTATGATTTCTTTACATCACTTTTAGATTGAAAACTTATCGGTCTGTTAAAGGTATGAGCTACAGATTTTGTTTGCGATTTATAGTTTAAAAAATACTTTTGAACAATTCAAGGGTATAGTTAATCACATTTTTTGCATTGAAAAGGTGTAGTATTTTTTATTAAATCGAACTTTTTAAAATTTATGCTAAAATAATATTGATGATACTTAATTTTGATACTTTTGTGTTAATTGTTTGTGTTTAAGAATGATTATTAGTCGAACTATACATTGTAAAGATGTGAATAATGATATTGATTCTAATTGTCTGTCCATATAGTAATTATACAATATTAATCATATATTACGGTGGTAAGATTACAATTTAATGCCGCCAATAAACGTTAATGAAGCACAGTGTAATATTAATTAATTACTAAATGTATATAGTAACACCATTGCATTATGAATGACTAAAATAAAAAATATAAATGATAAATTAAGAGAAAACAATAATTATGATCAAATAAAGCTTAATTTAAATTGTAATCACAAAAGCATGATGAACTCTGCATATAGGATGTAAAACAAGTTGCTAAAAACGAAATTGTAAATAACACTAACTGTTAGTTTAGCTGTCGGGTTACATTTATTTTCTAACATAAATATAATTAATTACGTTTCTCTATAGTAACAACATACCATATGCTGGTTTGTGAAATGCCTTTTAAATATCCCGATGTTTTATTAGACTCTATAAACAAAAAACTTATATTTCGTTTAAAGTTTCTATAATCGCTATACATATATACATTTATTATTTAATAACCTCTGGGTTCAGATTAAATTGTATTCATTGAACCATTTGTTAATTATTGTCTAATGGGTAGGCTGCATTATATTATTTCTGATAATGCTGAGAATACATAACCTTACATAGTTATAAAAAAATTATAGCGAATCTATACCTACTAAAATAGGTTATCAAATACTGTATGTAATATTAATGTTTATTTAATACTTTAATATATTTTATTTAATATTGTGTAGGTCCTAGAACTTTTATGATTAAACTTCAGTTAAATCGTAAAATTCAATTGAGCAATATAATTTTTTTCATTGGTATATATTCATTATTGCAATTGATTACCATAAATTACCATTGATCAAGATATATCGATTATGTATTTTTCAAAATTATATTTAACTGTTTCTTTGCTAACAAAATCCATTTAACGTGTGCATAGTACGTACATATATATACCTCTCTAATGAAATTCATAAGGAATAAATCAGTTACTAAATCCTATATAAACATTGATTTTAATTTTCAAATAAAGAATGGGTCGGTCGCGGTGTCTAAAAAGCCCCCCGAGTATAGCCTTATAATAATATACGCATTATAATCAAGTTCCTCAAACTTTTGCCATATCTATACTGAGTCGGCTTCAAATAGAACGTCCAAGCGCTAATTCTTCATCCCTAGAGAGGGAAACAAGATATGTAAATTTATCTTTAACTTCTTTTTTCACCGCGCACTAGATAACCGACATTCAATATATATATACTGTTCCATGCTTAGGGTAAGGCTGAATAAAAACACGTTTTGACTGCCTCTCATTATTTCGCATACTTATGATGAGCTACGTGAGATGACTTATCGCGTCTCTTGCATCACTTTCTTTTCGGCGGTCAATTCCATTTAAAACTCGCCTTTATATGCTACGTTATCAGAATGTGTTTTTTGTTTTTGAATAAACGACGTAATTTGATTAGTCTACATAGTGAATCATGGATTAGCTACATGTATGTAAGTGGATTAGCTACATGTATGTGGGTGGATTAGTTACATGTACATCGGTGGATTAGCTACATGTATGTGGGTGGATTAGTTACATGAATGTGGGTGAATTAGTTACATGAATGTGGGTGGATTAGCTACATGTATGTGGGTGGATTAGTTACATGTATGTGGGTGGATTAGTTACATGTATGTGGGTGGATTAGTTACATGAATGTGGGTGGATTAGCTACATATATGTGGGATTATTATTTAGGATATAATCCAGTTCTTAAACTCAGCTCAGCGTTACAATAATTTATATAATCAGTGAATTTCTATGAATATAAATATTTATAAAAAATAAACAATGTTAAAATAAAGATTTCTTCTACTCCAAATTGAATGAGGGTGGCGATACAAATATAAAATCAATGTTTTTGTAAGTGTATTATTTCACACAATTGTATTTTTCAATTATATTTATTATTAAAATCATTATTCAATAATTAATAATGTTAGATATTATTAATATGAATATTATTATAATTATCAACATTGTTATTATATCATTATTAATTATTATTTTTATTCTAAATAAAAAATACATATTAAAGCATATATCAACAAAGGTTGTATTTTGACATAGTATAATCAATATTAATTAAATTTAAAGCTTTTTCTTCTCTAGAAACTTAAAAAATATATATTTAAATTTGAATAAATTTAGGCTTTTATAAGCTATTATTTTTTATTAGTAGTAAATTATATATTAATTATAAGTTTATATTAATAGTAAATCAAAGGTGGATTTAAAAAAGTAAAAGATATGCATTTATAATTTTTATTTTTTGAATATTAGGATACAAATATATTTCAAAAAATTTTACAGGAATTTATATCTATTGAATAACTTCGACATTCTGATAAGAACCCCTATTCAGAACCTCTAGTGCAAGGAGGTAAAAGTAATTCTAACCGATTTCATTATTAACTGTTCCCTCATACAAGCAATCTTTTGTTATCAGAAGTTTTCCTTCAGAAAATACACAGATTATAAATTATATAAATATATTTTAAAATACTCGTATTATTCATTTTGAAAGAACCAGATCTCACTTCACTATATGACATGTTAATAAATAGAAAAGTAAAGTCAGGTGTTTTTATAAAAATATGAACACCATGATGAACTATTATATATGAATTAATATATATATATATATATATATTGTATAACATTCAAAAACGAGCTCTGTTCATAAGTAGATATACATTTGTATAAAATATTCTTTGTATGTTACTACCATTAATTATTTATGTTATTGTTAACATATATCGTAACTCTTTTTAATGAAACTACATCATATAAAATATGAAAATGTAACATTCGTTGACACATTTGATTGTTTGTAGAACACGTGTTGTTATTTCAATATAATAAAATTAGTTTTGAATAGAATAAAGCGGAAACAACTTAGGGATTCTGTATATATGTATATCAACTTACTTTTTAAGTTGATTTAAACTTTCGCTGAGCAAAAACGCAAGTATCGAAAGTGAGGAAAGTTTTAAAATATAAAATTAAGAAAGCCAAAGTTGAAATAATGTTACGGTGACAAATCGCGTTAAAAACGCTCAACGAGAAAAAAGAAAAGAAGAAGTTTACTCTGCAAAGACAAAAAATAAATGAAGAATCTTGATTTAAAAATGCCCTTATTCTTCTATGCGTATACTATTAATACATTTTATTATATACATTACAATCTGAAATATAATATATGCATATTTCATTACTATCAATTTGTTCAGTTTGACAAGCCTGCTGAGTCCTAAAATGTTCCATAATGGATATAAAACATACAGTTTTAATAAAAACAAAACCGTGAAATATACACATAGAAAACATCAATTTTCTCATTCATTTGATAACATAATTCAAAAATATTTATATATTTTGTAACTTAAAATATTAAAACTATATTTGTTACAAATGATGTTGTATTGATTGAGCTCTATAGTAATTGCTGCGTAAAATAAAAAAAAATTAAAAAAAATTATTAATTAAAAAAAAAATAATAATAATTAAATTAAAATTTAAAAACATTTTAAAATATATATTTTTTTTAATTTAAATTTTAAAAAATAAAAAATTTAAAAAATTTAAAAAAATTATTAAATGCGAAAAACACTCAGCCCCAGCACGTCACCCAGACCACACCACTCACTCAGCCCCAGCATGTCGTCAAGGCCGCCGCCGCCTCTCACGGCCGTGTTGGAGGCGGAGTTGATTGGCTGATAGGCGACCTCACTGCTGCCATGGTTGGGGATGACGAGGAGGCTCTGTGGCCGCGGCCCACCCGCAGACTGGTGGTAGACCAGCTCGGCGGTGATGTTCCGGCTCATTTGCCGACCGCCGACGCCACCGCCGCCTGCCACCGCCGCCGATGCCGACATCTGCAAGGCAATGTTGTCGGTGGTCGTCTATATTAGGAGAGTATTGAGGAGGCGGGGGGGGATGGACGGGTGTGGTGAGGGGCGGTGGACGGGTACAACGAATGGATATATATACGTGCATATATGCGCCTGTGTGCAGCTGTGCATTAGAAATATAGAGTTCAGAATACATGAAACCACAATTGTACCGAAAAGGTTTTGTTGGTCTTCTTATGAGTGCTTAACAGAATAAAAGATAGTAGTAGGAGATATGTCGACTCTGGACCATACCCCCCTACCCCCCATATCTCCTACTACTAAAGATCCTTATTTCTATAGGCAGTCCCTCAAATAATTCTTATTTCACCACACTAAAAAGTAAATTATTGGCAAAATTCATTTGACTAAAACTAAGAATATTCACAACGAACTAATTTCACTGTAATTATTATTTAAATTGATCAAGATATGCTTTGTAATTGTGAAAACATACTGTATAATATATAATTGGAAAATAGGGAAATTAATCATTTTAATTTAATGTAGTAGTTATTTTTGTTTGATACACTTTTATTACGTATTTTTACAGAAAACTAATTTATTAAATGTCTCAATTTAATCAATTAATTTCACACGTCGTGTTTTTAAGCTATTTCAACAACCAACTACATCAAAATGTCACGCTTCAAATTATAATGCATACTTTATGTTAGCATCCTTTTTTAATTTATCGTTATAAATATCATGATAAACAATTACGAATATTATGTACATGTTTGTTTTGTCAAGACAAATTATCCACATCAGTTACTTAATTATGATATTGAAAAATGATATTATGTCTTACAAAGCTTACAAACCCATATTATTGTGATAATGTTTTACAGTCAGTCTCTAGCTAAGCGGAAAGTTCAGAATTTTCATATTTCACTCAACTTATAGTGGCAGGCTTAATTCCAGTGACTTAGACGTGGAGATGCAATAGATTTCAACAGCCATGTATTAAAATGATAACTTCTAATCGCATTAAATGAGAAAAATGTAATTTGCAGCATTATGGCCAAAATCGCGTGTGTACTAATTCATATGCATATAATTAAAACAATAACTGTGAATTTTAATCTTACAATAAATACAGCAATATAGTGTCGTTATGTTAAATTTGTTTTCACAAAAGATGAGGAAAAATAGGATTACGTATATTTAGAATATAAATAGGCCTAACTCATTTTATTAAGAATTTTATCATATCTTTTGTTAATTTGCAAACATTCCATATATAGCATGACATTATCTAATCCCCTATTTTATTCTTCAAATATTTACACACAAAAAAAATGTCTAAATAATATAAATCTTTTTTATATATAGTTTTAATACATACTTTTATTTATCACTTCATTTAAATATAGTTATATCATATTGTATGCATACTCTTTCTGTTCCATGCTGTATCATTAATTAATATAAATACATCCTATAGTGAAATTATTTTATGCTGCACGCTCAATTTTCACAAATCCAACTAAATAATGCTTTTCATTAAGCCGGCAAATATTCAGCAACGACTGAAAATAAACATGTAATCATTATGTTTATAATATATGTTATTCCAAATTTAAGAAAAAAATATTTTTAAAACATTCGACTGTTTATTTCTTGTGTGTACGTCAATGTATATTTTTTATACAATTACATTTTTATACAAATATATTGTTTATCATAATTGTATTTATTACCTAGATAGATTAGAAACAAATAATGTTTTAAAGAAATATTTTTCAAATATAATTTTCTTATTTTAAAGAGGTAGGTACTTCTTAATAAAAAATATTCACTATAGTAAATGCTATCAACTGTTAGCTTATTTAAAAATGGTTCTGTTGATTTATCCATTTATAGCAAGATCTAAATATTCATTATGCTCGTGCTGTGTTATCACGATGAAATCATTAAACACATCAATAAAAAACTAATTTAAACGATTGAATACTTTTGACATATATTTTGATTGTATCAAATGTTGACTCATTAATGAACTTTTAACAAAAGTAATTATGAGTTCAAATAAAAGTGAAAAGAACTATGTTTTGAAATTAAAATAACGTGCTAGCAACCATTCCTAAAAATATTTAAGTCTATTTTAAATGTCCAAATAAATCAACGTTTAATAAAAAAGGGTAACTATATACTAAATGTTCAATATAATATAAATATAATTAATATTATTATTATTTTCTTTTTCTTTACTTTTTCTTTACTTTTTATTTATTAATTACTTTAATTATGAAAAGATAACAAATAAAACCTTACTTCAAAAGGGCTAAACAATGTGTGTTTATTTACTCTTATAAAGTACCCATTTTATTATATAATTATGAAGAAGTTACTTTTACAATAACTGAAATCATACACAATATCAAATATAATTTTGTTTGCTTTATATTCATTGTTTATTTTGATGTACATCTGTGTTTGTTTATGAAGGATATACTAAATCATGTGCCAAATACTACATCTTACATGTTTGTGTTATTTTCGATCAATTTTCGATCAATAAATTACTTCACGCTAATAGTATTTATCGATTTATCTATATTTAATTATCCATCGTAATTCTCCGTAGTGTTCAAGTCAAAAACAAATTTGAAATCAATAGTTTTTATTATGATCTGCATAATTTTTGCGGAAAATAAAGTTATCGATTTTTGGTGTGCATCTATCCTTTACTTAAATTACTTTATATTATCATAAATCAATTGGTGATATATTTACAAACCTCAATCATAATATTAAAATTTAAATATTATAATACTCGTATCATAAGAATATCCTCTGGGAAATACCTAAAAAAATTCATATCAACAACAATAACATTAACTTATATCACAATAAGGTAGTTAATTTAGAGTCTGCACTAAATTATTCAAAATATTATTAGGTAATCAGTTAAATCAATCGATAATTTTGCTTGATAATCGATCACTATTTTGTTTATATTTATGCATTTCGCCCTTGTATTACAGAATAACGGATTGTTCGAATGAGATCACATTTTTAATTTTGTCGAAGCTCCTAATTTTTATAGCCCATCTCTCAATTTCCAATATCTCATGTAGAGCAGGTTATTAAGAAGTATTATAATAAATAGGCCAGATAATTTAATGAAATACCTACTTGAAATCTAAACACAGGTAATGTGAAGTCAACTATATCCTTTAGAATAAGGTCACTTGACGTTCATTTTCTATGTAAATTATAAATAACTATTTCCCAACTCATAAGTCTGCCCCTTCATTGATTAACTCTAGTTATAAGGTAGATAAAAATACAGCGTGCGAGTACCTATGTACCATCGATGTCTGTATTCTACATTTACTGAAGTTTTAATTAAGTCAGCGCAATTATATATTTTCAGCTGTTCTAGTTATTCTCTAGAGTCAAAGCAACTGGCCATAATAATACCGTGTTAACAGGGAAGAAGCCAATTTCTGATCCTATTTTAATTGTATTACTTTCTGAAGCCATTGTTGTATTTCTTGCCTTAATTGGTCTAATTAGAAAGCCACACGGGCACATTCATTTTTATTAGATATCGTAGCAGTGCAGCGAAACAGAGTGATCCTTTGCATTTCTGTAACATATAATATTTCAAAAAGCTATAAAAAATAACTCAACACTCCATACTGAACTTTTGCGGAAAACATGAAGGCAGTTTTTTCCATTACAAGTATAGTAAAAAGTAATTGACACTTTTAACGTACTGTGTTCTGGATGAAAAGTGAAATCAAATAAGATAATAAAAATTATTAATATAAATAATAGAATAAAACGTAATAAAATATAATAGAACAGAAATAATTAAAACATTCATTAATTTAAACCAGTTTTTAAAATAAGCAGATAGAATAACAAATCTCCTCAGATAATATAGTGTGGCTCTTGTTTATTCGAATTTCATTGTCAATATCGTTGTGTATTCGTAAGCTCATAGTTGGCAAACAACTAATATCATAAGATAGTATCAAAATGGTAATTCAGAGAATTCGTGTGCGCCATGTTACTATTAACCTCCTAAGCTTAAGCCTAAGATAATAAAATAGAGCGGAAAATATTTGTACAAATCTTTTAATATACTTAACTATCCTACCTTTAGACAAGCGTTAATATCAGGTGAAGTATATTATTGGGCGCAGTATTTAGTTTTCGGTCTGTAAAACATTCCAATGAATAATTTAGAAGGGTGAAATGGTACGTGTGCGCTACCTGATGAAAGTTCAGCTTGATTTCAAAATTCACGTATTTAACCTAAACGTGTTAGTACCAATTTATTAATTAGTAGTTAATAAGTCGTTATATAATATAGTAGGACGAGTTAAATTTTTTTTAGGTATTATATAAGCATATTTACATACAGTTCTTAATATAATAATTGTCATTACACATATCAAAATTAATATTACAAAATATACGAGAGTTTATTGAAACTTAATTATAAATCAGATTTGATGATAATATACATTTTATTGATTGACCTTAATTTTCCATTAAAACATAAATGAATCAAAACTATCATCATAATATAATAGTTTTCACCGGAAAACTTATTTTAAAATATACTTTATTGTATTGTAAATATGTCTAAAAAAACGTATCTTCTTTAAAGAGAATAATGATTTAACCCTTCAAAACTGATGTATGTTAAAAGCGTTTGTGTTGCAGAAAATTTAGGAAAAATTGTTTTCAAATAAACTGGAAATATATCTACACAGCTAGTGATGTTGCTTTGTTAAACGAGAGGTAGATATCTATATAATGTAATGTTGAATTCAGATATATAAAGGAGTGTATAAGGTCTGTATATTATATCCAACTTCAACTACCTACAGTAAATGTTATCACGCAATGCAAAGATTCCGCAATGTCGCTTCCCAAGATAGAAAACTGTGAATTTAAAATGTATTCCAATATCGAAATCTATTATACGTAATACTCAATATATACATATATATATATATATATACATGTATTGATTATATTACTTTACAACAAAAAAATGATATTCGTTCATTTATAAAGTTTCGCAGCTATTTTTTTCCCAGTGCAATAAAAAGTGGTAGGCACTGAGTGAGATCTTGGCTGCATGAAGAAGACATGCCACAAAAAGAATACATTTCATGCGAACTAATTTGCTAGCAGGAAGAATATCGCGTATGTATAACGTAATTGTTGCTTTTGTACCCCTGTCGAATCTGTTGGGAGGATAAAATAACTGGTGAAAAATAAACTTTTCCTCATTTTCCAAACATGCAACGAAAGTGTCTGTTTTATTCAAGATATAGATCGATCCTATATATATTTATATACTTTATATGTCGGCAGTCAGAACTTAAAATAAAACCAGCTCAGAAAAGGTTTTGTCTAAAGTTGTAGTTTGGTTTAATTTAGTCAGAAAATACTTTTGTTCGTGATAAATTGTTGACAAATTGGAATTTAATATATTGCAATGTGTACAATTATCCAATTAAAATAATACACAACAAGAAAAAATTAATGTTTTAAAAAATATATATTATATTTTCTTTATATTTGGTCAACAAAACAATATTCGATATAAAACAAAAGTTTTCATTTTATTTTATTTTATTTTGGAAGTGAGCTAAATATTTATTGCATACACGAACACATTAATACAACATATATATATATATCCTAAAATAGGAAAATGTAGATTAATCATAAGTATAGCTTAATTTACATTTAGTTTTTATGAAAAATTATTGCGTTATAATTATCCAATAACATTGAAAGTGCTTTACACTTAGAAAATTCAAATTATAAATTAAAAATATAATTTTCTTAAAATGTTAATATTAATTTTTTTTAAATAATAGGAACAGACAAAGAAAGAAAAATCGTAAAAAGGACCAAAATGACTGATAAATAGTACCAAAGAATAACATCAAGAGTATCTCATCAAATTACAATTAGTTAAAATCTTTTTCGTGTTAATATGCAATATAACATTTATAAGAAAGTCTAATGAATAAAAGAAAAGATTAATGTAAAAAAATCAAATAAATATTCACACTGACATTTGACTCTAAAAATGGTTCCTTAGATTAATGTCTGACCGAAAACCTCTTCACTACCTACTTCAATGTTGCCATAACAATCATAAAACCTCTTCACTACTTCAATGTTGCCATAACAATCATAAAACCTCTTC
>JAUZND010050088.1:0-19633 GCA_034780555.1 Coelogynopora nodosa | reverse complement strand
AAACCTTGCAGACCTCGAGGTAAACCTTGCAGACGTCGAGGTCTGCAAGGTATACCTCGTTTAAATTGTAAATCTTAAGAGATTTCCACACTGAACCCTTTGGTCCGCCATAAAGCAGGTTATTTAACCCTCTGTGGGTATCGCTATCTGTCGTCAATAGTGAGTATAATGGGAGGGTGTCAAGAAGACAACGTCTTTGTGTGGACATTTTTTCTGGGTTTTTTCAAAATATTTGAAAATTAACTTGCTCCGAATTTACTGTTTCGTGTAATTTTTAAAATCATCCCTCCCTTCCAAAGGTTTAACTACTTCTTATATGGTAGAATCTTTAAGTTTGGTACGAAAGCAAATTTTAATGTGGTCCATTAATTGTATTTCTAAAATCTGATAAATTTTGTTCAAATGTCCATAAGAACGTGTTCTCAAGAATTACTTCAGGTAAACGTCATTGAGTAGTAATGTGACACTAAATCCATATATAAACGAATCAATAAGACTAATGGAGAGACAAATCAATATAAATGACATGTATGTTAACAAGAAATATATGTTGATTTCGCGAAAAATAGAAAACATCTTCTGAAAATTCAAGGAACACATTCAATTTGAAAAATTGAGATGGCAAATATTGTCACTTAAATTTGACATTGCTAAATATATGTAAAATCTATCAGTGTTTAAAACAAATTATTTACTCGTTACTATAGTTACTATAGACTAGACACAGTTGTTATCATGGTGTAGTTTACTCGTTAATATAGACACAGTTGTTATCATGATATAGTTTATGAGATCCACAAAGTCGTTCTCTAAGGTCGCATAAAATAAAAATTTGAAACATTATCAAAATAGTGATAAAACAATACGAGACAGAAAATAATTTTATTATTCCAAGAAAATTATTTTACTTATATTTATGTATGCAATCATAACAGAAGATTATGCTTTCAATGATAGTGAATTAGACCAAGGCCATTAGGAAGTGCGAATAAAACGAGCACTTGTTTGTTGCATTTATTATATGTATTTTTTGTTTTTGTTTTCAATATTGAAAAGTTCCATATTCATCATTTGAAATATTTTATTATATTCATAATCTTTTTAAAAATTTACTTGATTTTTGTTTGTTTTTATAATTACTAAATTATATATTCATTGTTAAGCGTATGATGTAAAATATGATTCAGAAAAGGTTAAAGATTTTATGAAAATGAAATAAAACTGTTGTAAGAACTTTTTTTGTGGAGACATTTTATTTTCGAATGTTTAAAAAAAAGAAACCCAATATATTACAAAACTTGTTCATCAATCTCTTATCTTTTCTTAAAATATTATCTGAACTTTTTAGTTTTGTAACTCTTACTCGACGTTTTTTGTGCGTGTTGCTGTTTTGTTCATGTCTACATTTATATATATTTGTTCATTTTATTTAAATTATTTAGCCGACGAAGAATATCAATATATTAGAAGATGTTATAGAAAATAAAAAGTTTAAAAAAAATTGTTGTTGCATTATATAAATATCTTCCAAAGATATATGGTTTATCGAAATATGTAATGTAAATAATAAATATACAAATCGCAATTTGTTTTTTTAATTTAAATTTAAATTTTTTAATTATTTTTATATTTCTCTATTATTTTTGCGACCATTTTGTTTTTGAATTAAAAAATATATATATATTATATATTGTACAATACATATTGTTTGTATAAACTCTTCTAACGGAAATTTGAAACTTTCAAAAATTATAAACTGGATTGAGTTTTGTTAAATACACACACACACACACACATGCAGACGCAAGCAACAACAACTGCAGTTGTAAGTTGATTAAGTAAAGCGATTTACCACACAAAGAGCACGGAGCTCAAAATAATACAATGATCAGCATTTTAAAATCCATACCCAAATTAGTGTATTGATAGATGGAGATCCTTGATTATTCTCCTTCTGAAAAGCTAAATATAAAGAACAGCAATTTAAAGTGAACAGAATTATATTGCGTAACACGTGTTAATGTAATCTTGGGGGTTTTCTTCAGTGATTACTATTCATTCATTCTCTCCCTCATATATTCTGAATTGGTATAAACTGTGCTGCCGCTGCAATCGAGTGTCTTTTCACGCGTAAGAAAACGCAGTTTTATCTAGCGAATTCCTGTTTTAATCAGTCAAAGAAATGAATATAATCTGGAATATAACATACGAGTGGACATCAAGAAATCAAATAGCTTATTTCGAGTGTACTGTAAAAGTGGTGCACTGTATTAAACAAATTAAATCTATACAGCACAATTTGAATCAAAAGATTGCTTATCATGTTTTCTCACAAATAATTATTTTATTAATGCCTTTCTGTTTTTGATCTGAGCTAGCTTTAATTGGTCACGCATAAACTTTATTCAATCAGTTGAGGAAACAAGAATTGTTATCAAAAGAATTTTGAAATATTGTATACAAACGTTTAATAGGATGGACATAAACAATTATAGGTTACAAGTAATCCGTTGTACAAAATAATTTATGTATTACACAAAAAGAATCTAAAAAAGAAAAGAAAAAACTAACACAAACATTTAATATAACATAAATAAATAAATTTGAAAATATAGCGAATTTAATTTATTTAATCAAAAATCGGAGAATATTCAAATACTAAATACAGTGTAATATAGATAATAGACAGCATTTTATAAAATGATCGATATATGATATGATAAAATTATTATTTAAATTGTTAGAATTTGTCTTATATAATTTAAGCAATCGAATAAATCAATAAGTAAATCTGTTCACTAAAATATTTTTGCATTTTCTCTCCAAACATAACTATAACTATTTCGTCCATCACGAAGGTGTGGATTGTTTAAGGTATAAAAGGTATTTATTTTATGTTAACATAATCAATTTTAAAATACAAATGTGGGAATGTTTATGACAATGTAGCAAAAAATAGCCGAATAGTCACAAATACTTTCACAACTGAAAGTTATAGATATCTATCTGTGTGGTTATCTACGCTTGTTAAAACAGGCTCGAGTCACGCCCCATATGTTCCGATTTATGACTAGCAGCTGTGTTAGTCGTGCTCAAATAACCAATAATTCATTGCATTAGCTTGAAGTAATATATTCGTTATCAATTTGTAAAATGTACGTTATATAATAGTTTAATAAAATACAGAAGTCTATATTTGATATATGCTTTTTTAATTTCACTGATCATAACCGCTTTAACTGAAATTTTACAATATATTACCTAGAGTTAGGCTACATAATGAGATGGAAATGTTCAATCGAGAGTCGAAAACTCCTTCCGGACATCAATAAGTGAGCAATCAACACGCAAACACGATCTGCGGTGGAGGAGGGAGGGGCGCAGAAAGCAGTTCAGTGGAGCCCTCGAGATGTGCTGATGTAATACTGAGGCTAGAGGAACCCAGGTGGAATAATTCCATATTGCTGGTTAAGATGATTCTACCCAAAAGCTCGATCTTTGGTGAGAGAGGGAGAGAGAGAGAAAGAGCTTGGATAAATGTTTCTGTGAATAGACGGTGATTTCGGGAGCGAGTTTGGTGGAACGTGACTCAGATGGCTTTAGCTTAGTGGTCAATTAAGCTAGTGATAGACCAGAAGACGATCAGAGGAAAGGGAGAAGAGAGCGAGAGAGAGACAGAGAGACAGATATAGTCTAAAGAAAGAGAGAAACAAAGCCATAACGAAATATCTGATCAAACATAATATTATATCTTCATAAAATGTGTCCATTTTTACAAATGTTGTAATTGATAATTTAAAACAATATTTAACTGATTGTACGAAATATATTTGTTTGCAACATATTATGACAACTGTCTCAAATAATACGACAAATTACATAATATCTTAATAATATGTAAGCAGTTAATATTTGACATGTGTGATATATAACAATGTAAAACATTTAAAAAGCAAATAATTTTAAGTAAAATTCTTTTCTTGTTGTTTTCAACTAAACGACTTGATATAGTTTAACATATTGTTATTTAATAAATATTTTACCACCTCTCTCGACGTGTTTTCATTTTACGCGAGTTCATCACTTATTTATATTATTCTCCATATTATACAAAAGATTTTAAAACCGATTGTAAATTTTGCCCGAAGGCAAGAGGATAAATTTATATAAATATCCAACATGATATTGTTGTGTTCTTTTGGATTCACTTTTCCTTGTTTTTCAAACTTCCGGTAGTGGCTGGCGGTTCTTCATCCGGTGAGATGCATGAAGGATACCACTAACAATGGAAAGATGAATGAAAACGGTTGATCGGGCTGTTCAAATTAGGAACTACCAAAGGAAAGGGAGTACAGAAGCTTTGACTGACAGTCAACATACGGCAAGATTGTGATGATTCAATTGTAAAAGCTTGTTTTATTAAAACAAAAGTCGTCTGTTTTTTGTTTTTGTTATATTTTGGTCTATTGATTTAACATGCAGCAGACATGAGTAGAAATAATTAATAAATATATGTAATAAATGTCTATAAATCCACTTTTTAAATATAAATTTGGCATATTAAAAAAATATATTTCAAATGGTTAATTTAGTTGTAAATGTAAGCCCTGTTGATAAATGTAGAATTTACAGTGGTAAATAAATATATAGAATATAGGTTTAAATCTGAATTAGAAATTACGAATATATAACTGCATTTACCAACGTTTAACTGAACGAGACAATAAGTTATAATCTAAAAACAGTATTATCAAAATAACTATTTGTTTCAATATACATATAGAAAAGAAAACCAGTATAAGATCAACATTAAATTAACATAATTATCACAATTGAAACCTTCTTTTTAAAAAACTATTCAACTCGCCCCATCGGCTATATTTTTTTTTATTAATAATCAAAATTTAAAAGTAAACAAAAAGGTTTTACCGAAAACATACAGCAAGATTTTATTTAATCGATTAATTAAATGTACTATTACTGTATTAAACAAAAGTCATTTAGTTAAGCTTTTTAGGTTTATATTTTGAATTACAAAAATACGGATTATACAGATTATGCAGATTATTATAATATTAAATTTAGCATTTTAATGAATAAATTTTATATGTTGACACGAGCGAAACCCAGGGAAATTAACAAAGAAAGTATAATAAAAAAAAAGTATAAAAAAGTATATAGTATGGTATTATATTACACAGTTAGAGTAAAGAAAAAAGTCAAAGTCATACATTGTTTATTACATGCAGATAATTAATTATTGATTATTTTGCTTAATGAATGCTACTCACTTGACTCACTTATATAATGTATTTGAATCGTTTGATCCATGTCTTCAGATTTTTGTTATAATATTGAAAAGTATATTATGATAAAATAAGATACAAGGAAAGTTAAAACTGCTTGAATTTTTACACTTTTTGTAATTTTTAACTATCGATATTATCAATTTGATCAATAATATTATAATGTTAAACATTATATAATGTATAAAAAGATAATGATAATTTCAAAATAATGACAAATAATGTGGTCAAAGAAGGTAAACCTCAAATTAACTATTAAAGTAGATTTACCAAAATAAGGAATAACATTGATAAACAATAGAATTAATTACTATAGAGGCTATTATAGCGCCAATTTAATCTGTTTAGTAATGTTCAATATTATTGATCAGTAATCGCTTTAAATGTTAATAAATGCACAAACTGTAGCTTTTGCTTTTATAGTATCCTATTTTCTAACTAATATGCGGCGGAAAAGAAGAATCAAGTATTGCTTAAATTATGTTGGTTAATCAGTTTGATCAGTCTAGCAAAAAAAGGCCATTAAAGGTCACTTAATACTCTTTCTTCTATAAAAAAAAGTTAAACTAATTTGCGATAATCGTTTTACCAAAAAGAATCACTTTTGAACCATTGACCCATTAGTTTATCGCTAATTGATAAATCGGTTGCATTACTCTTTATTATGGTTTAACATCATTAAAAAATAATATCGAAATGAATAATATATAGCAAAAGCGTAAATTATTTTCTGTTATTTATTAGTAAATATTTGTTATAAAAATTGACCGTATTTAAATATGAATTTTAAACATCAAAACTGTTGAAAATTTAATAATTGAATTATTTGATATGTAGATATATTATTTATAAAATAGTACACGTTTATCAATTTAATATAAATTGATATTCGTGCTATTTGCAAACATATCGTGATATCTTTAACCCGGAGACAACTTTGAACACTTCAATTATCAGAATATAATTAGAAGTTGCGTACCAAACAGTTATTTGAATAAAACACCAATACCGGATGCAACTGCAAATTGAAAATTAAAAATTGCATCCGCAAATTCCTGGTTATTAATTGTTAACACTATCATAGGGTTATATCGATAAATGCACAAGGGAAGTTCGTTAATATAAATCAGAGATAGAAATCAAGTCCTTTCGATGTAAGCAATTTGTGATTGAATAATGGGATTATTTTTCAACTTTTAGACATTATTAAATAAAAATGCCAAATTACAAGTTATAGTTTGCAAAAATAGTTTGTGACTTTAATGTAGCTTAATAAGTTAATTTAATTTTAAATTTGATACAATCTGAACCTTGCTGAGCTGGTTAGTTGTATTTTAATAATGTAATTCCATTATGTTAAATATATTTCAGAATAATTAAGAACATAAATAAAACGAAATGATGAACATAGTAATATATTAACAGTAATAAAAATACACATATTTTAAAAATTTAGTCTGTCAAATATCAAAAGGATAAATTGGAATTTTTTTTAGATTGGTTCATTGATTTCACACACTTTTAATTTGAACTATATTAATTTTTGAAGCTATTTCTGTTATAGGAATCTCGTCTGTACTATTCTTTGAGCTATGCTATTGAGCTTCATAAATTCAAACCATACACCATTATAATGCAAGGGAAAAGTAAAATGAACAAATAATAAGATAAATATATTTAGTTACTAGAATAAAGTTTATAGTCAAGAATAGTCACACTAATACTATACATAATAAGAAAGTAAGTTTAGGATTTATTGTGATTTCCAGAAGTTCCGAGGTTTGGTTGTTGGGTCATAATATGGTTGTTGGGTCTTCGTTGTGTTGTATATTATGTAGATATTTGAATGTTTAGATGTTTTCTAGGGTTACATGTTTAGATGTATCTCGGAAGATCTTCTTTTTTACAAACTCTAAATTTGTTTTCGTGCATCCATTACGCTTATGACGTTCATGAAAATCGAGCGGATCATTTTGTGTGACCTTTATTTGAATTAAATATTGATTTGGTATTATACAATTCGAGATAAATAATTAAAAACACACATTTTCAAGTCAACCGCTATACATATGTGAGAACTTATTTAAGTTTCACAGAATATCGAGCATCCAATTTTATTCACCTTTCTATGCGAACATTAATCTAAAACATTTAATTTAACAAAAGTGAAATAATTATTATATTCTTTAATTAATTTACAAAATAATTAGACACTTTTCCAAAAGTTGTTTGTTGTAAATATTCATTTATTATACAATAAATAATAAATTAATTGAGTTAAAAGTTAAAAATAGTTCAATATATTTAAATATTTAATTAATTCCAGTATATAAACTTAAAATACTCGAACACTTTGAAATAATGTTATGGTTATTTGTGAAAAATGGATTAATATTTTACAACAATATATTTGAAATATTATTTTCAAGTTTTAATTATGTTGTAACAAAGATGTTATAATTCATCACAAATTTAAATTCAAATAATATCATAGTAAATATGTATTGTATTTTACAAATTTCCTTAAAATTGTGATTTAAAAAAAATTAAACTCTGACAATTAATGTCCTCATAATAAGGTATGAAATTTACGCAGCTAAGCTATTTTAATGGAACTATAGTATTTTCATAAAAACTAAATTCTAGTAAAAATATTATTAATATAATTATAATAGTATGTATAATAATCTGGAATAATAAAGTATATAATAATACAATAACGTGTGTTTTTCAATAACTTGACATTTTATGTTTATTAAAATAACGAAGATTTCATATTTTTGTAGTTTCGATTTCAAAATTTTAATGATTTATTTTCATCCTGTAAAAACCGTTCGCTAAATAATTTTTTTTGTTACAATTTTGTATTTCTTTTGGGAGCTGTTACATATACCTTTGGGAATGCAGAATTTCGAAAGGGTGCTTCAAGACTGACCGACTGTTCACTGACTGCACAGATGAAGTAGCTTCCTAATAGGTGGCGCTCACAACTAACGAGGCCGTCAATAACTCTCGACTCACTGGAATTTAGACTTCTACTGAAAGCTGCCGACATATGTTATATATTTAGAATGTACGGTTTTAATTTATTATACAACATGACTGACATGGGTTTGTGCCCAATAATTTGGTGCCCAATATGTATCCCGGTTGTAATGTTTTAAGTAAGTTTAATTGGGACTACTTTCAATTTTGATGAGACACGCTGTAGTATGTGTGTAGAATCGTCGTGAACTATTAATGGGTTTAGTAATATAAAATAAGTACTAAAAGAAGTGCTAAAATAAAGTGCTATTAAAAGTCGATTAGGCTGGTTTTGTTACAATTCGAATCGGTTCGTTTATTTTAAATCGTTAGAATAACACTGGTAACCAAGTAAGATCATTTATATGGACATATCTCAATCTAAACAAATACTAAACAAAATGAGTTGATGTTGTTTTCTTTTTAAATCATCTTGATATTATTATGAATTTTTTTTATTTGCATTTACATTTTCGTGGGTAATTTCTTATTTTGAAAATTGATTGTAATGCGGTGATTTTGCGAAATAGAATAGAATCTGATGATTTACTATTACATACGTAATATTTCAAAATTTAATAATTACAAAGAGAAAGTATTTATTATATATATATATATTAAAAAATAAAAATAAATTCATGTGACAACTTGATACTTTGCATTAAAAGTTAATCAATAAGTGGTTAGATTTTCTTCACCTAACGTATTATACAATAGTTGGCATAGTATTGGCGTATTGTATTTTATTATTAATTACATTAAATATTCTACTAATAACAGTGCGGGGAAATACTTTTACTGTCGAATATGTTGTGGGCCTACACAAAAATGAATATGATCAAACGTTTTCGAAAGATATTCATGTCTGCATTGTAGAATCCTTAGATGATAAACCTTTTGAATGAGCCGCCAATTTTAATTATAGCTATACATAAAATCTATTTCGCCCAAGAGTATTATTAAACACATATTTCTCTCTAAGTCCTCTCACTTTAATTATATTATTTATTACCACAATTAGCAAGTCAATTTAGTATTATGATTTTTTTGTGTATTTAATATTAAAAATAGATTATTTCTGAACTTTGCATGACATTTTATATTTAAATTAAATATTGAAATAATCAAACTTTTGCAACTTTGTTTGATTGTACATAATTAAGAAAAACTAATTTTGCATAAAATGAAAATTTAAATACAAATGTAATTCATGTTTGTGACTAATTTGAAAATTTTCCATAATGTTTTCGTCCGATAATATAATTGCCTGGTAAAGAAAATGTGGTAAATGTTGAATAAAATATCATTGTGTATTTGACGGTCAATATCGAAAATTCTAACTTATTATGGTATTTTTACATTTAAATCTATCTGTAAAATTACAAGCTTAGCATCTCTGTACATTTTAAAGGTTTTTGATATCTCAAAACTGTTTCAATATTAAATATGGTATATTCGTTACAATGTATTTTTAATTATGATTTATTAAAAACATAGTATAAATGTTATATACATGCAGTTCACTGAATAATAATATGTAACATTTGAAAAACAAGCCAGCCATATATTATGATTTATTATATATATTAGTTTATACAAGTAGTTGAGGCTGGCAAACCAAAATAATGTATACAAACACAACAATCAAAATGACAGTAACAATTATTAAAAAAAAATTAAATCGAATGTATTTAAGTAATTATAAATATTAAAATTTAAATAGGATGTATTTATTTATATTATTTATAATTATGATATATAATTATCTAAAAAAAACGACATCCCAAAAAGGGTGTACCATGGCCTAGGAGGGCACTGTGACAACCAGGAGGCGCATTAAATGAGCACAAAAAGTGATTAAACTTGGCACAAATGCCAAGCGACGCACTGCGTTGCGTCCGAAAGCCGTGTGAAGCACCGTGACGGGCCAATACCCAACCATGACAATGAGCCTTTCATTAGTGGTTTAACGGGCGAACAATTTTAATGTCATTTATAAAAAATAAAGGGGGGAAGCGCCGCTTCCCCTCTCGCTATATCCACATGTGCTTATATATTAGGTTCAGCTAATTTATTAGACTTTTTAATACATATTTATAGCTAAATAGCCTAGTCATCTACATTGTATGTCATTGTCATTTAGGGCCTACATAGCAGTAGGACTTTAATGTCTATCATTAAATGAAAAAGGAAAATAATTAAATCATTGTTTATTATTTATTATTTATTATGTAAATTTATTATTTTATAAAAAAAGGGTGTCAATAATAATAATACAAATTATACAGTACGCCTTTATTAACTTTAAATATTAATTTTTTTATAACGTTCTAAAATTCGTAATCTAATATAGTAAAAGTATTACATCGTGTTTACAAAAGTCATCCCATCCTATATTTATAAATAATCAAGACAAATAAAACATTATTTTTTAACAAATTTTATTGTGTAACATCTGAATAAAAATATAACTGCATAAACATTAAATATTTAATTATTCGAATTACATAGATAGATGCAGGCATGGATGTAGAGAATAATTAATTCTATAAATATATATGTATATATTCAGAACATATTTACAAAGTGCTTTGCATCATTTTAAAACTAAAAATTAAAAGAATGACGTTTTGCATTAGGATCTTATAGTACTGTTTCATGATTAAAGACACTTTAATTAATCTAAATGTTTTATCTATTGTATACTCCACATTATTTAAATGATTTAATGATTTAAATTTGAACTTGACCTAATTGGCTTTGTACAGAATTGCCTTTTTCTCAAATCGATATTAATTAGCATTATTGTTCGGTCATAATATAATCATCAGCTTCAACTTGTCCCATACCCACATATTATATGGTCATTAATAACGCCGCACCTATTTTTTAATCTTTTTTAAAAAATGCTCAACTTTTTAATTTTTTTGTTGTCATATTATATGTAATCTGTGAACTTAATTTAAATATTACGTATATCTTGTATTAATCAACCTGACTATGTTTTATTAAAATATGTTTTGTTCATTATATGTTTATATTTTAACTTCAACCATGTGCTTATACTCATCTATGTACGTAAATAATCAATTTTAGTCACATAGTGAACCAACCATATTATGCAATTTGTTGGACTTCTCAGCTTTGGTCATGCACCTTTTTAACTAAGACACGCAATAACTGTATCATGGCAATATTTACGCAGAGGTGAGACAGCTCTACATAGGAAACATGTTCGGCCTTCTGTCCATACAAGTCTAGCGGTGGAATCATGATATATGGGGTGCCTTTTCGTCTAATGGTCCACGCCCACTGACCCGGATTCTTGGAAGGTTCAACTCGCAAGCTTATGTTGATATTAACTGCAACAGCATCTTATCCCTCTGGACTTACCTGGGATACCTACATCCATGCCTGCATTTATCTATGCAACTGGAATTTATTAAAAAATATATTTAATATTTTAAATATACTTTAATATGGGTACATAGTACACCAATATATTTTCATTTTGCTTTATATATAACAATTAAAATAAATTTTATGTAAAAAAAGATGCAAGGTTTCTATGGTATATATAATATCCATATAAATTAATTTTAAAAACTATAGTTCTAATAAATTTATCATATCCACAATTATTGTAAGAGTTCAAGAGTTATTACTGTTCAGGAGTTATTAATTTTAATCACAAATACTTGATTTTGGCCTACTGTATAGATTGGAATGAATATAGTAATTTATAATTATTCATTGCCCTTTTTCTTTCTATCGCGTTTTAAATATTTCTCTACTTAGTATTAATTTATGATAATTATCCGTATAATTTTGAAAATAATGCAAGTATATGAAAACAAATATGAAGGAATTTTTCGACGAATGTCATACATTAAAGTATTAACTATTTCCTATTGCAAGGCTTTCTTGTAATGTAATAATATAGACGAGAAATATCACAACTTTAAGAAGAGAAATATTTCTTCATATCTATCAAGTATCATGTACACTAGCATGTTATTCTAGGAAGGATTTAACTATTTGGAAAGGCAGTCAGTCGGTTAAACTCCCACCGTTGATCTGTTAAAGATAAATAATACCGAAATTGTTTGGACGAGATTTAAATTGGTTAAACAATTTACGTTTATCAAACCACCCACTCGGTTTAAGTGGAAAACGTACGTTGTGTTTAAAACTTGGTTGTCGGGATAGCGCATGAAAAAAACCTCTTAGAAATATAAAATAATAAATCTGGAAAAACTGATTTACTTCTCAATTCATAAAGACTCAAACGTTTTAATTAATTGTTTATTTATTAAAATAACTTCAATAATTTATATTCTATATTTTATTACCCCCTATTTATTACGTACTACATATATTACTTAACCATATAAATTGGCATACAGAAAATTCCGTGTGCCTAAAAATACTGATCGGGTACAACGGGTCACATGACAAGTTTGGTTGTTCGAAGGCTTAATCACTAATGTCACGTGTATTATAAAGCTGGATAATTATTTTTATTTTAATTACAAAAAATTACAAGTAGTACCCGGAAAGAAGTTATGTTAATTTTTAAACATCAATTACTCTTTGTCTATCCCTCATAGATAACAAAACAATAAAAAAAACATTACTATAAAATAGATAAATTTGTACAAATGCAAAAAATTATAATAACATTTTCTAAATAGAAAAATGACAAAACAGTTCCACATCTAAACTACACAATACATATTCATAACAAATTTGCTCAATTAATGTAATTGCGTGTCCCGAAAATATTTACAAAAAACTTTGTAACCACCAGTAAATCACACTAAGAGAAAATGTATATCTAACGATTACAAAAAGGATCTACATGGCGTTCGTTTCATAAAAATAATGGATAGTAAGTATTGTTTCGCAAGAAGTAACTTGTTTCGTAACTTGTTAAGAAAACTACACCCGACGATAAATTTACAATGTGATTTGTTAATGTATTTTAAAGCATACAACATATCTTCTGAGATTTGTTATAAATCAAATTATAGGCTAAGTATTGTTTTATTATACGTACTTGTTGTACTGTTATTGTTATTCTGTGATCAAACATTTCTTGCTCCTTTTAACCAGTAGCAAAAAACTGAAATAATTTTTATTATACTCTTATTACTTTTATAGTAGTATATAATGTATATATTCAATAAAATAGGTTATTAAGAGCATTATAGGTTATACAGCATTTAAGATTATTCAATAAATAACTGCCTACATAATAACTATCTATCCAATGACTATTTTTAAAGAATTTATTTACACTGACAAAAACATTCCAAAATAATATTAGTCGTTTAAAGAATAGTTTTAGTCATAAAAAAAATTTACAATGAAGAAAATTTAAAAATTTATTAGAATTCTTTTTTACTAACACTGACTAAATATATAGGCCTATTTTAAAAACATTATAATATGCTTGCATTACATTTTGGCCTAGTTTCATTTATAACTATAAGTAAGGTTGCATATGACGTGCTTTAATATGAGTATAAAAAAGCATTTGGCCTAGTTTTATTTATAACTATAAGTAAGGTTGCATATGATGTGCTTTAATATGAGTATAAAAAAGCACAAAATAGCTCACTATTTATAAAAATATTATGTCTTGTAGTGAGAACAAACTTGAACAAATTCCTCGTTTTGGAAACCAACTTTCATTTACCGATTTAGCTACATAACAGTTGCTAAATCTCAGCTAATATATACGATTTTGAATTAATAGATTATGTATTATTTAATTAATAATCATGGTAGCACAGCATAATAGTTGTGCCTATAATGAGACGTCGACTTGAATGTATCGAAATCCGAACCACGAGTTGCAAAATAACAAAATTACGCGCATTTGAAATATGATGTGAAAATTAGAATTAAATAGAAACTTTTAGAAATGTAAGATTTTCTTTAATGAGAAATAGGAACACAAAGATTTTCTCCTCAAATCGAACGCTTGTAAATTACATCCGATCGCGCTAAAAATCAATATATTGATTTTGTATTGTTCACATAGCTTAATTTTCTTCTTTTATTTAAAAAGCGGTTGCACTTCGCCAATTAGACAATTTCTAAAGCCTATTTAGAAGTTCAGATAATGCCGCGCCAGGCATTAACTCGTAAGCTGATGATTACATTATGCAGAAGCATAGTTTTAAAGTAATTAAGAATAAATTAAGTTTTTCATAATATTGTTTGTATCATTATACAAAGTAGAATTTTGTAAGATTGTCACTTGAGTAGATTGACTCTCTTCTGTCAAGTTAATGTTTCTTAAACAGTTTTTTTGTTTTTGTTTTGAAGAATGGCATGTTCTACTTTATTATTTTAAAGCCACAACTTGCATAGATCCGCATAATAAAATTTATAATTAATTCATGATAAATATTCATTAGTATCCGGTTTGGTCTATTATTGGCGAAATGTAGACGAAGCCATTGACTTTACGGATGAAATTGATATCAACAGGACATTTTCTAATTCGAATTTTATTATCACCATATAATAATGAAACGTTGCTATAAAACAACTATAATTCTACAAAACAATCCATAATTACGTCATGCAAAATGCTTGTGTTATCTAAAATAATTGTACACACAAGTATGACTCTTTTTGCTATTTTTTAAATAACATGTTAACTTTTAGCATGTTGTTTTTTATTAATTCTAGTGTAGTTTATCAATAATAAAAAAGACCACTTAAATTAAACAGTATTTCTATTATAGCCTATATATGGAGAGAGAAAGAGCTGTCTACTAAATTGATTGTTTTTTCAATTATTGATTTTTCAATTATTTTCAAATCTGTAGTGTTCCTTACCATGCAAGTGTAATATGTGTTCAATAGTTATCAAATATTGTCTGCGCTGATCTGTTTATTCCTACTTAATTAAATTTAGTATGTAAATTAACTTTACTAATTTCGTAACGACCTTGCTCTACATCACTAAATTCTACAATTCTAGGAAAATTCGACAATCTTTTAAAAGCGTAAGGTAACGTTTAACTGACCTGATAAGTATAATATATATATATATATTCTAGATTAGCATAATACATCTATTTATATATAGTACATACTTCTAGGTATCCATAAAATAAATGTTTCATTGAAATGATGCAACAACTGTACGACTAGCAGCGTTATGATACTCTAATTTCAATTATTTAAGATATTATTATCTTTTAAAAACGGTATATAAAAATACTTTAATTTTTTAAGTTTAATACCCCTGTCACCCGTCATCTTGAAAAAAATGGTTCCGTATACATCCTAGATTCCCTCTATTTGAGTTATTGTATACCTAGACATATATAGTATAATAAATAAGACATTAGATATGTACACACATACAGGATATTGATATAAGGCATCGTACAAATTAATAATTGAACAACATAAATTATAATATGGATTTGTTATAGATAATATAAAATGATTCTCAGTATCTTGTCGCAATCTAATAATACAATTATAACAAATATAAATTGAACTATAATGAAATAATATTGAATAATATTAAATTATATTATTATATAATAATATATTCAAACTGATCAAAATTATTGAAAAGGGCTAAAACATTCTACTGAAGAACAAGACAAAAAGAGGATATGAACCCCGGACCTATCAGATAAGTAAATATTTTTAGAAAGGATTAATCGCAAGTTATATATAGTTAAATAATAATATTTAATGGAATTATTGATATTCGTAAAAGTTTGGATCAAAATAAAAATTAGCAGAAATGATGCAGCGATTAAAATCGTAGCAATTGATATAATTTGTGTGATTTCAATAAAATGAGTTATAATTATAAAATAATTATAAAAAAATTATTTAAACACATTCATCTGCTCGCTTTCTATCTGTATTGGAAGGTTTAGGTTAAGGACGCGAAATGGAATAAAGTATTGCATACCAAACATATTTGGTCAATTAGTTAGGAATGGAATTAATTATCAACCGGTACATCAACATATTCTCTTGGTCTATACATGGTGTTCAACTTCTCAACATAAAACTTCTATTGGCAATTGCTGATCTTCTAAAGGTAAATCAAATTTTTTACATTGAAAGGCAAATTTTATAGACTTTCGCATGCGGCTATTGTACAAAAAGTAAATAACAGGATTAGTTACTAAAGAAAGAACAAAGAAACAATATGTAATGCGTATATATATATAATCCTTGTCTATAACTGTAGCTATTGTGTAAGGGATAATTGTAACATAGTGGACAAATACTATTAAAATCATTGTTTTTAAAAGGTTAAAGCTATTTCTATCAAACATGTTAGTTCTTTCATTTGCACCGTCCACCTGACCAACACGTCGATGGTGTTTCCAATATTTACAAAAAATGGCAGAATATATAGCAGTTATTATGATCAACATTGAACTTATTACAATATTCTCTACCACTGTTGTATATGTGGTTTTCTGCAAGTCACATTCTTTTCTTTCTTCGACGTACATAAATCTTCCACCAATATTAAATAATGGAGGCAACAGCATTAAACCCGTTACGGTAAAAGAAACGAAAATTGCAGTATTAAAAATGGTAAAAAAATGAAATCCAGTATAGAACTTGTGACTTGCCGACATAAAAATGCAAAAAAATCTGTAAAATGCTATAAAGCCAATAATAAACAATTTTGCACCGTAGAACATATATAACAAAAATCCTAAACAACTGCAGTAGTTAACTCTGCTTGGCTGTGTCTGGAAGTAAAACACAATTGGTGACAGGCCAATATTATCGACAAATTCAAATATGGAATTAAATATACATATTATGCTGAGGAAAAGAAAAAAGTATTGGTCTACTTGAGTTTTTTTCAGAAAATGAAGAGTCCAAGCAACGAGTCCGTTCATTCCGATCGAAAATAAGCACACAAATACAACCATACGATGACAAAAATGTCCAAGTAGCCGTACTCCACTGATGCTTCAAGTGTGGCATTCTTTGCTTCGTGTAAAGTTGCGTTGCGATTTTTATCTTTAGAAGTAATCATGTCCATAATAGTGTAGTATCTATAAATGATAAAACAAAGTTAGTAAAAACACATATAATCATATATAGTTTTACAAATCGAATAGGCCCCAAATATTATCGAATGCGACCTAAAATGTCGAATGCCATTCGATTGGGCCCCACGAAAAATTGGGCCTATTCGATACATTTGGGGCCCAATAGACAAATCTATATATGTCCATAAATGGAGCGCATTCGACATTTTGGGTCGCATTCGATATTTATGTTGGGGCCATTTGATTTGTAAAAATATATATATTTATATACAAATTATGTTTTATATGAGTAGATTATATCACGAGGTTCACTTATTTTTCAGCAAAATTCGGTCGAACTAGACTTTGCCAATGACACATAAGTTGAATGTTTATATTAACAAAAATTATTATAAAATGTAAAAAAACTAAATTTTAAAACTCTATGAAATGTTATCTCAACAACGGTGGTAAAAAAACCCTCATAATGTATCAAATTTCTTCAAGTAAATTCAAATTTTTTCCATTCATTTAAATTAAATTAAAATGAAACAAAAATTACTGTACTGATATATAAAGCACAGATTAAAAAAATATATATATAAGAATTATTTTTAAAAATATAAATAAATTTATAATTAGAATTTTTTAAAAATAATAGGTTCTTAACACTTTTTTTAAAAGTTCCAAAACATTCTTTAAACAATTCTTTAATAATTATTTTAATACATTTCTATAATATTCCAGATATATATGACCGTGTGCGTATTTCATTCTAATAAATTAACAAGCAGCATAAACTATTTAAAAATAAAAACGCAAACTAAACGCGCGAATGTTTAAACTACAAAGTTATACATATCACAATGCTCTTCAATTTTTCTGTATGTAATATCTAAAACATATGTATGGAAGTACAGTATTATGTACAGATGTTTACATATAGTATCTTGACTCGTAAACTCGTAAAAAGGTCCTGGGAATGTACAATAGCTATATATTCCTTTGAGGAAACTGTAAAAATAACGTGTCTGATTATATAATGAAAAGTCAAAATAATGGAATCAAATTAGTCATTTTTTTATTTTAATGTATATATTTTTTGTTTTTGAACCAATTAAGTTATATGTTTAATCAAAAGTCTGGATTTCTCTTTACTCTAACTGACACACATTATGCATACAATTTGAATAATTATTAAATGACGAAATAATTGACAAAAAAAACATAACGATATATTTTTTACGAGTAGGCCTACATAGGCTATCTCAACAATTTATTTGTAGAGTAATTAACTTCTCTGCGCATAATACACACACTTAATAATAATAAATGGTATCAACGCAACGGGTGATTTGTCATGGAAAGCTAACATTCAATTTACAAGTAGTTAATATGCAGAGTGAAAATTTAATCCATTTTTTGTTCTGTATGTCAACTATTCATCTGCTATAATAATTTAAAATATTTATAACTATTTAACCTTATTATGCATATCGTCATAATCACATTCATTTTGTTCGACTTTATTTGTGTCTCAGATGTAAAACTGCCGCACTCGTGTTTAGTTACTTTTTGTGAATCAGAAACATCCGATAAGAAACAAGCAATCTGTTGATTACAACATAAATTTTTATTAAACGAAATAAGTTTTAATATGTGATGATTTAGTTTATAAATGAGTTACTTCCATGGAGTTATAGGTTATTGTATACTGTAATCTGTATTCTTATTATATATAATGCAACAGCTGTGAAGATTATCAACATATAATTTTATTTACAAATTTTGATTAAATATAATAGGTAACCTGTTCCATTTTTTTACTTTTAATCCCCCGCATTACGATTCGACTATACTTCAACAATTAATAGATTTGGTTTCATTTGATTTAATGTTTTAAATTATCAATTATGTCTTTTCCAGATATAATCCATTCAAAATATTTAAAGAACAATTAACATATTAAATAAATAAGTGTCACGAATTTTTAATGGAAAATATCAAATAGAATATAGAAAGGATATTTATTAAAAACAACCATCTTGGAAACCATGAAAAGTCCATCAACATGCAATTACACTGTAAATAGTTCACCAATACACACTGTAAATAGTTCACCAATGCACACTGAAAATAGTTCACCAATGCATGCATGCACACTGTAAATAGTTCACCAATGCATGCACACTGTAAATAGTTCACCAATGCATGCACACTGTAAATAGTTCACCAATGCATGCACACTGTAAATAG
>JAUZND010050077.1:0-19634 GCA_034780555.1 Coelogynopora nodosa | reverse complement strand
AAATATGACAATAACTTTTCAGTCCCTTTCTTGAAAAATGACTTCACTTGACAAAATACAGCTTGTTGGTCTTCTCCAGATAGATCAACAAAGGTACTTCTAGCTAATGCACCCATTGAAACATGGTATGGGCCAAGCCAAATTGATGTGTCGAAAATGTCAATTTTCCATGGATGGCTTTGGAACAAACTTTTTTTATATTTCAAACAAATTTTAAGAAAATTAAGAATAGCAAACAAATAAACATGTAATAGTTTTGGAAGCAAAATCAATTTTAATTTAATATTAAAGTAATTAAAATTAACAATATATATACAAAAATCAAATAAATAATAATGTTTTGGAAACAATAATTATATTTGAAGTATTATTCTTCTGAGATCTAAAGTACAATAATAAAGAGAATAAAAATATATATAATTATGTAATTAAAAAATTCGGACTTAGTACTAGCTCATTTTTCGGGCCATATGCTCATTTTTTGGACATTCAGGCCAATGCCCTCCATTTTCGAGCCATGCCCTAATTCGGGATGATTTGGTGACACTGAAAGTATTACAAAAATATTAAAAAATCTACTGACATTATATTTGAGGGTAGCTTTCAAATATAGTGCAGACCTTCCTACCTAGTAGAGTAAAAAACCAGGAAATTTCAAAGGCAAGGTGAGAGAATAATTTGGTTATGATTATGGAGTAGAGTAATTAGCCTTTCATGACTCCTAACCATGACAGGTGTGTTTGTACTATAAAATAATGTGTACAGTTCACAAATGGGATGCACCAACAACTGTTTTTATTAACAAGGTTTTTTTTTTACAAATTTATTACATTTTACAGCACCAATTTATTTTTCTGAATCCATTTTAATTTTTTTTATCAAAATTTTGAAATATCAAAACACTTCACATATCAATAGCAATTTTAAGTCAACATATTAAAGTTTGTATTTGGACAGCTGAAATTATTGTACCAACAATGAATTTTAAATAAATTTATATTAAATAATTTTCAAACCAGTGCTGTAAAATGTTACAATTATGTTAATAATTTATTTAAAATTTGTTGGTACAATAATTTTGGCTATCCCAACAACAAATTTAATAAGTTGACTTAAAATTGCTTTTGATAAGCAAATTGTTTAAATATTTCAATATATAATTTTAATAAACATTTTTTAATGAATAAAAAAATGCCATTGGGCATTCAGGGATGAGATTGAGGTTTAGTCAAATCCACAGGGAAAAATCCTGAAGACTCCATTATCAACCAAGGGTATGGCTATGCCAGAGCATAGCCTCTAAAATCATTTTTTGACGTTTCAAGACCTAGAATGCATCTAAGGGCATTTAGAATCCTCAAATATTGATCCGAAGATCTACAAAATAAGTTGTTTTTGACAGTGCAGTTTATGTTTTATAATGTAATTAGGTACAAGGCTCATGTGTAGGGAGAGGGATTACTAAATATAACAGTAAATTTAAAAATTCTGAGTGATTTTCAGTAATCAATTATTAAAAATTTGTTCACATAAATAGTTATCTAAGTAAAAAAGAATGTGGTAACACCAACAATTATATTAATAAAGCATGGCCTGTAGCACTTACAATAAACTATTAGGTACATAATGTTTGGAATGTTTGTGTATATGAGGCAACATGTATCAATAATCAACTGCCTACCCCCTACCCCATATTTTAACCCTGATTTAAACAAATTACAAAAAATTTCATTATCACTCGGAAATCTGCAGAATTCCATGAATCTGTGAAAGATTCTCATCCCTGTATAACTGAAGATAGAATAAAAGTACAGATGCTAAAACTATTTCTATAAATATATTTATAAAACAATATGATATACAATCAGTCAACTAGGTTTAAAAATTAAGTTAAAAAAAGATTGAATAGAATACAATTTCAATATAATAAATTACACTTTTATTATAATTTTTAATTGTAGATAAAATTACTATGATTTTAGTATTTTTATATTATATATAGGATTATATAGTAATCATTTATAAAAATTGTTAATTATTTTTCTATTTAAGGTTCTATAACTATATTTAAGAATTATAATGTTTTTCAAGATGGTCCATTCTATTTATTGAGGCATACTGACATTTTTTGCTGATTAGTATTCAGCCATCTAATTGTTTTAGTTTTCATTCTTATTTATATAATAAGCTAGAATTAATAAATTTAGTTATAGTCACTGCCATAACATTTTTATCAAAAATAATTAAAGTGAATAAATTTTTTGAGCTATGGTTCAGAAGTACCATAAAAAATATTCAGGCCTATTATCAAATACAGGGAAAGCCATAGCCTCTAATAACACTATATTATTAGACTCCTATAATATATGGAAGAGTCAGATATTAGAGATAAATATTGTTAGAAACAGAATCAGAAGTAAACATAGTAAAAAAAAGTAAATTTGAATATTTATATAATAAATAAAGTACAACATAATATATTATAATAATATAATATACAAAAACTTTATTTTCTAAAAGAACTTAAATATATAATAATATATTATGTACCTATTTAGCAGAATAAAATAAATTAAAATAATATATATTTAAAATATGTATAATAGACAGTTTAAAGAAAAATCAAATAGCTCTAGAGATATATGAAGATATGATATATAAATAAAAATAATATAAAAATCTAGACTATACAAATAATAAAATAACGAAAAACATTAATAAAAAATATAATATGGATAATTTATTTATGAATTATTCAGCAAAATAGGTTTATTTCTAGATTTATCTTGATCATTGACCATAAATTTTATTAAAATTATTTTATTGGTTAAGTGATATTGCCAAAAATAAGGAAAGTTTATACATATATCTAGCACACATCACTATTATGGTGTTTTTATGTATGTATTTAGATTACAATCACTTTTAAAAACCTATTTATTTATGAGTTTAATGAACTAATTATTGTTTGGTATAACCATCTGGTAAAGATTAAAGTAACTTTCTTTCTGGAACAAACCATCAATGACAATATTAATAATATAACCATTGGCATTAGAAAAAGGTTAAAAAAAGTCTCTATATATATGTAATATTACAATTCAGGGGATATTTCCTATGTTAATCCTATATATTGCAATAATATTGGGAGGGAAGTAACCTAACTTAAAGTAACCTAAACTTTAAAGCTGGCAAAGTATATACTTAGCAGTTGCATATGTTCATATACAACTGCACTGTCACTGACACTGCAGTGGTGACCTATTTCAGCCCAGGTGAGGGCCAGAACCTTCAGTGGCCCCAGTCTACCTTTGTCTGAGCTGATGGACAACCCATTGGCTGTGCTAATGTTTGCATAGCTGCCACTGGGCCTGGCCTGCAGGCATGATGTGCCACTAACAACTCATTCATGCATGCAGGCTGCAGCAGACAGCAGTACAGAAGATATAAATACAATTTTATAAAAACGAATAGCATAAGACAATGTAGAATAATGTACTTACAGTCGTAGGATCATCAAAGTAAATGCCAATTTTCCTGTGTAGTAATGAAATACTACTTGCTTCTGTATAATAAGCTCCAACACTTCCATAAGTACCCTCAAAAAACTTATATGCTAATAGACAGGGCTTATTTAAAATTATAGGCTTTGTAGTTTTAACAGTTATGATACAAAACATGCCAGAAATAGTCCCTAAATATAAAAGGGTAATACATATTATTGTAAGTAAAAACGCAGCGGTCAAAATCCAAAATTCACCAGAAAACTCCATAATTTAAATCTATTGTTAACTTCATTATTTATATCGTTTATAACAATTTATTTAAAAATAAATATATAACATCGAAAAATTAAAAATCAAACTAATAAGAATTATAATTTTCATAAAGTTACGCAAAATAAATAAATATTAATGAAATAAAATAAAATAAAAATATTTTCTAAAAATCATTAGATAGAAATTAATAATATGAAATGTTTTGTAACTATATAAGAGAATTGGGAAAACGAATTATAATAAAGCTAATATTAAAGCAGAAACTTTTCCATCAACATTTACTTGTTTTCTGGATTATATTATAGTAGTAAATGTCTAGGTATGAAAATAAATACAATTTTATACCAATATATAAAATATGATTTGTCCGACATGAAAAATAATTATACATTAACATTAGAAATGATTGTTAGACCATAATATTTTTAAACATTAATTAAAATTTACATTCAGATTTTTCAGAAACAAACATTTTATTAAAATGATTTAAAGTAAGCGTAAATTATGCAAACGAATAGGAATTGGAATATTACATTAATTATCATTAGAACTAGCTTAAACATATATAGCTGTGAACATATAAATAGGTAAATACTTTTTACGTTGATATTTTCAAATAGAAGTTTTTTAAAGTTTTAATTGGCATGCTTACATTTTTTCATTTGCGGTTAAATTTGTGCGTTTGTGGGTTGAAGGCTATTTAATCCAGCCTATTAATTTAGTTTAAAAAATATCCAAATGTTGTAGAAAACAATGATCAAATAAATATGTTTACTCTACTCGATGAGGCAATTATTTTTACGGGGAATATTTAATATAATTGATAAAAAAAATTATCATTTAAGGTATTACTATTGAAATATGCTCAATAAAATTTTGTTCAGAGTATGAAAAGTAAATATGATTTAGCCCCATATGGCATATATATAACCTTACTTAATTTATTCACAGGACTTGTGTAGACAAGTAATTATTTAATTTGGTTGATATTTAATAATTGAAAATATTATTCTCCTCTTATAAGTATGTGTAATAGTTTAAATAAATGTAGTTAATTAATAATGCAAACATATTATCATATAGGTCAAAATTGGCTTAACGGCCTGCACATAACATTTTTAATTGTCGTTTAGCATTTTATGATACTCAAAAGTTTCGTTATTATACAAATCTTTCTAGTGACATTTTGCCATAACTAATATAATTATTATATGCATTTTTCAAATGACAACACAAATTGAAATATTACCACTTTGATTTATCAAATAAATATTTTTATCAATATTTTTATTCAATACATTTTTGCGTTATAAAGTAATAACAATAGACAGAAATTTAAAAAAATTATATTATAGTATGAAAATAAACTTTTTGATTGTTTTATTTAATTTTTTTAATTTTTCAAATTTTTTTAATTATAACTTTGAGTAGCATACATGCTAAACGAATACACTCTTGACTTTATATATAATCCTATAAATATTGAGGCTCAATAAAAAAGTAAATAAATTGAAAACTGTTCATGGATAAACAAAAAATAAGATTAAATGTTTTCTTCTCTTTTCATTTATTGTAGGCCTATATATATATTAATATATTATAGAGGTTTTGAATAAGCTTTTCAGCTGTTATTATTTGAGATGCTTATTTAACCAAATTACTTTTTTTTAAATTAAGACAAATTTTTGAACTCGTTTAAATTGTTACATACAATTAAATTTTGCCTTTTTATGAAAGTCACTAAATTTAGTTTCACATTTTTAAACATAGTTACTATAGCCACTATACTAAAAAAACAAGCAACATAACTTTATACCATAGTATCTTCCTGATCAACAAGTTTGACATTCATTTAACACTTAAATTTATATTATATAGATGTTCTACATAAGTTGTAAATATCCTGTATACACTGTCTACTACATCTTGAATTGTGTGTAATACAATTGCGTATGCGACATAATCATATACAGCCGAGATTAAAGTTCGCCTGCTATGTTACAATTCGATAAGAGCACCCATATAGTGAAGTGCAACAGGTTATGTGCACGCAATATGATATACTGTAGTAGGCCTATATAGTTGCAAACGGAACCCAACGACGGTTACTTACAAATACAGAATACCGTTTTATATATTGATCACGTATAGTTCGGTGAGCAAATTTTAGATGTTATTATTTATATTTTAGCAATATTATTAATTTTAGTATGAAATCTGTGAATGCTTCCATTATTATTTATTGATTATTATAACCTATACTTTATTGATTGTTTCATAAATATTATAATGATCAATAATTAGTCCTATTTGGTGGTAGTACATTGTATATTAACATGAAAACAGATTTTAAGGTGGGATCCGTATCCCAAGTCGAGTGCAGTGTACTCTAATATTAAAATTTATTAATTATTACAATTACAAATTACTTAGATATTTCATTTTAAAATAACTTAGTCATTGGCAATTATGAATGATTATACACTGCATCTTGAATTTATAAAATTAATTGTCGTGTTTATGATACTATACTTATTAAAAATTACCCTTTAGTAGGTAGCTAAGTTGTTTTACAACGAAATATCAAGCTTCCTTTTATTTTTTCTTAAAAATAGTAGCATCTACATATAGTCTCCTATCAACACGTATTCTGAATGTTATTTTTATATCCATATAATTTTATCAAACATAATGAATAGTTCGACTGTTTATAACTTTATTATTTCAAAAAATGTATAGTATTATGAAAAGATTATTAAATATATATCACTTCTATAATTATTCCATTGTTTGAAGGTTTCCTGGATTAGATTAATTTCAAATGGAAAATGATCAACAAAAGAAAGATAGCTCATCAGACTTAGACCCCGACTCAAACTCACATCGCAATCACTCCGGCGATGAAGCAAAGAAAACCAAACGTCATAGTTCTTCAAGTAAATCCAATTCGGATGATGACAAAAAATCAGATAACAAATCAGACTCAGACTCCGACTCAAACTCACACAGCTCTCATTCTGACGATGAAGCAAAGAAAAACAAAAAACATAGTTCTTCAAGTAATTCACATTCCGAGGACGACAAAAAGTCAGATAGCCATTCAGACTCAGATTTCGAAAAAATTAAAGAAGGTGAAAATGCAACTGAAGGAAATAATGTGAAGTACCCCGAAGCTTCGGATAATGTTTTACCAGATTCAGAAAAGGAAAATGTTGAGCAGCATGATGTGCAGGAATCTATAAAATCAGATTTAAATATAGCAACAGAAAAACATGATGAAGGGCCGATCGAATCGTTTGCTATTCTGTCAGATTTGAATAAAGAAACACTAGAAGAAAATAATCAACAGCCATCTGAATCATTTGATTTCCTGTCCGATTTAAACAAAGAAGTAACAGAACAACAAGATGCAAAGACATCTGCAAAATCTGATAACAGTTTTAACACAGAAGCTATTGCAAAAAATAATCAACACGATAATAATAAAAAATCCTCAGAAGAAGATGACCAACAATCTTCAGGATCATTTGATGTTCTTCCTGATTCAGACAAAGAGGTAAAAGAGCATTCCAATGCACAAACAGTTGAACAGTCAGAAATAAATGTTAGTAAAGAAATATCAAATACACACGATCAACAGCCGTCTGAATCGTTTGAAGTGTTAAGCGATTCAAATACAGAAACAACAGAGCAACATGATTTTGTGCGGGAGACATCTCTTAAATCAGAAACAAATTTAGACAAAGAAGTGAAGGAAAACCATGACCAGCAGTCAACTGAATCATTTGATGTTTTACCTGATTCAAATATAGAAACGACAGAGCAAAATATTGTGAAGGAGACATCTTTAAATTTAAATATGAATTTAGACAAAGAAGATGCAGAAGAGCATGACAAACAGCCACCTGAATCGTTTGATGTTCTACCTGATTCAAATATAGAAACAACAGAGAAACATAATTTGCAGGAGAAATCTTTGCAATTGGAAACAAATGTAGACAAAGAAGATGCAGAAGAGCATGAAAAACAGCCCCATGAACCGTTTAATATTATATCTGATAAAAATGAAGCAATAATAGAACAAAAGGATGTGCAAGAATCTATAAAATCAGAAACGAATTTAAACGAAAAAGCATCAGAAGAAAAACATGAACATTTTCCACAATCATTTAACGTTCTGTCTGATTTAAACGAAAAAGATGAACATTTAGAATCTCATGAACAATCAGAGATCGATCTTAACAAAAAATTTGAAAAGAAACATGAACCAGGGATACACGAATTAACTGAAAAAATTAACCCACCATGTGTTTCTACAGATTTGAAAAAAGAAAATGTTATAAATAAAGAACAAATCGAAAATGTACCTGATAAAACCTTACAAACAAGTAACAATGTTACAAATTCAAATACTGATGAAGAAATTGAAAAAACTATTATATGTGAAAATGTTTCTCAACAACTTGTAACTTGTGATGAACGTACTTATGAAACACATGGCGATGACAAAGAATCAAAAATCCTTCAGCTCGAAGAAACAATATTAACATCCGTTTCTGATATGACATTTACAGAAGTTGATCAGAAATTAACTGAATTAGTAGTTGGAAATATCAGTCAATTACTTCCGTCCGGCAATGCATCCGCTCCTGATTGCACAAAAAAGAAATCTTTCATTGGCGTTATTGAACAGACGGCAAGTGAGAGTAAGTTCTCAGTGTTTTGCACCTCTACAGGAGACTTGGTCACTTTCCATGTAGAACAGCTGGAGATCGTGAAGACTGAAGGTGGCCGCTGTGAGCTTGATCCATTAGTTATCCCGTCCACTCTAAATATTTGTATTTGCAAAGTTGATGAAAATCTTAATGTATTGGGTCTTTCTATCTCGGTAAGTAGTTGTTTAAATATATATCTTTTTAAATATTTGTGCAAAAAATAGTTTTACGATAAAAAATATAAATAATAATATTTCCGAACAGCAAGAATCAAATCTTTGCAAAGACGTAGCATTCAATCGTATAATCACAACATACTACGCATATTTTTCATCTAATATATCATTTAAACTATTTATTTTCTCTCTAGAGTTTAATTAGATTTCTACCCGACTTAAGACCAACAATTATAATTGTATTTTAGTAATTTAGTAATTTAAGTAAGTCTTATAACATAAAAAAAGTATTGGCCTTTATTAAATTTAATTAATTTGAACGATTTTTATCGTTCCCTTGTTCCGATATATCACAAATTCGCCTGTCTTCCCTATTTCGCACTCTTTCCTTGATCATGTTCATCTTCATCCCCGTCTCCGTAAGGATTTCTTCCATCCAGCGATTCCGCGGTCTGCCTCTTCTTCTACTGCTCTCGGACATACCAGTCATTATTGATTTTTCTAAGCTGTTGGAGCGCATGATATGGCCAAAATATTGAAGTTTTAGGCGAAGTATTTCGGAGCTGAGTGGGAAAGGGTTTTGGACCATATTGAGTACCATGGAGCTTGTGATCTGGTCAGTCCATGGAATACGGAGAATGCGCCGCCTGCACCAAAGCTCGAACCATTAAACGCGTTTCCTCTCTGCTTTGCGCATAGTCTATGTTTCGGAGGGATAGTTAACAATGGGGAAAACAAGCGTCTTTAGATTTCGGGTTTAAGTAGTCAATGTAAGGTGGTTGTCTTTCCATATGTTCTACAGCTTGAGGATAGCTGACTTCTCCATAATGATTTGTATTTTGATTTCTTTGTTTTTGTAATTTTTGAGTTGTTTGAACTTAGCGACAAAATAATTTGTCCAGATAGATGCTATTCAACTCGGTGTATTAATATTTTTCCCATTATATTTTGGCTTGATTAACATCAACGATTTTGAAATACAATAATATTAATCGTAAGAATCTATCCGATGCTATAATAAATATTATTTTGGTACTCATATAATATAAAAGATAATGAAAAAATATTATATGTCATTATTAATTTTAATATTTTAATAAATATTTTCAAAACTATAATTTATTATATACTTATATTTGAGTTAAAAAAGAGTATTTTCGAAATTATACAGTTAATAGTTTTGTAAAAATAAAAATTAAAATTATCATTAGTTGATGTTCTGCTAGACGCTTTTGAAAACGAATTCTCCCAGCAGTTTGGAGTTTCAAAATATTTTGATAAGTACAGACAAATTTTACAACATACCTACTAAAAGTGATTGTCTAGATAAATTCAATTAAAATGAGTTTCATAACTCTACTGATGTCCGTATATATTACTTTTGGGAATTTAGTTCATATGCGATACGCTTTATATCGCTTCAAACATAATAATTTTATAAGTGCACTTGTCACATACACAAAAATACCATTTAACTAGAGAATCAGTTTACCCAATAAATTGTGTTAATATTTGACAGAATAATTCAAACGCTCCTTTGAGTGTTTTTTAAATGATTGAATAAATATTATAAAATGGATTTTTTTATGAAAAGCAACTATTTGAAATACATTGCAGAATATTGAAAGCATTGGAGTAACAACTGAATTAGCAACCCTGTTGGTATGGAACCGACAAACGGGAAACTTTCTGCACAATGCTATTCTTTCTTCCGACTCGCGGGCTAGCAGTACAATGCAACAGCTGTTGAATAAGGATGCCAATAAGTCGGAATGGTACTTTAAGGTATTCCATATATCTGTATTAACAATGTACTCAGTAGGTTTTATCAAAACATATAAAAATTAAATAATCTTCCTAGCTTTATGCCTTATTGCTTTATAATTAGAATCCACTCTACCAATACATGTTGCTCGTCTAATTTTGCACGGGATCATTCATTCTAAATAGGTTAATTTTAATTATACTACATACAATAGTCTCATTTTTAAAAGCAGAACTTATTTTTTCCTAAACGTTAATAATAATAAAAATTTACAATCTGTTGTAGTGCATATTTGCCCGGCAAGCGAAAAGGTTCATCTCACAGTTGAGTCAAGTCTCATAAAAATTTCATGAACTAATATAATACAAAAAAAGTTGAATTTCGGACTTAGATCTTACCAAGCTCTAGACAAGATTTGCTATTATTGGCAAATTTTAGAATTATTAACAATATTTTGCGAAGAAAAGGAATAAGGCCTATTATGTTTTACCAAGATATTTCCAAAATTCTTGATTTATGCGATTCTTATACAAATAAATCCAAATATTAGAAAGATCTAGGTAAGATTTTAATAACAAATGAGATTTGATCCGCCTATGATATTTTTCATTTGAAATGTATATTTAATTTGTCTATTCTGTTTTACCAAGATATTTCCAAAATTCTTGATTTATGCGATTCTTATACAAATAAATCCAAATATTAAAAAGATCTAGGTAAGATTTGAATAACAAATGAGATTTGATCCGCCTATGGTATTTTTTATTTGAAAAGTATATTTAATTTGTCTATATTAATTTATTTTATGTTTTCATATATTATTATGTATGCACAATTTCATATTTTAGATTGAATATAAAACATTTTAGATGTTATATTTTATCACTTTTATGTATATGGCGACCAAAGGGTTCAGTGTGGAAATCTCTTAATATTTACAATTTAAACTATAAGGTTTATCTGGTAAATCTCTAAGAATTAAAATTTAAACGAGATATATACTTCGTAGACCTCGATGTCTGCAAGGTTTACCTGGTAAATCTGTAATAATTATAATTTAAACGAGGTTTACCTCAAGGTTTGCATGACATACCATGACATCTGCAAAGTATACCTAGTTTAAATTGTAAATATCTAATACTTACAAGGTATACTTTGTTGTAATTGTAAATATTAGACATTTTTAAACTGAACCCTTTTGTGGTGGACCAAAAGGTTCGGTGTGGAAATCTCTAAGATTTACAATTTAAGTAAGGTAGACGTCGAAGTAAACTTTACAGACCTCGAGGTATGCCTTGCAGACGTCGAGATAAACCTAGCAAACTTCGAGGTAAACCTAGCAGACCTCGAGGTAGGCCCTATACCTTGAAGACGTGGCGGTAAACCTTGCAGACCTCGAGGTATACGTTGCAGACGTCGAGATAAACCTTGCAATCTTTGAGGTAAACCTTGCAGACCTCGAGGTAGGCCCTATACCTTGCAGACGTGGAGGTAAACCTTGCAGACCTCGAGATCTGCAAGGTTTACCTTGTTTAAATAGTAATTCTTAAAGATTTACCAGGTAAATCTAGTGTAAATTGTAAATCTTCGAGATTTCCACACTGAACCCTTTAGTCAGCCATATTTATGAGTGTTTATAATAAATATTCTACTACGTCGCGGAATTGCCAATATTCTCAAATATGTTGCAGCAATTGTGCGGACTTCCTCTGAATGGTCGATCCTTTGCCGGTAAACTTCGATGGCTACTTGACACCAATGCCGACGTAAAACGTGCCTACTCCTCAGGTCACCTCATGGTTGGCACTTTAGACACGTGGATTTTGTGGAATCTATCGGACGGAGCTGTCTATGCTACCGATGTTACCAATGCGGCCTCTACATCGCTAATGAACATTCATCAGCTTACCTGGGACAGAGAGATATGCGAGTAAGTATATATTACAGGGAATATTTTAGGGATGCGGTAGTTCTTAGTTAGTTGTTAATGCAAATTCAGATCTACTTCCAATAATGGATATATATGTATATTTCAAATATAGCCTAATTATCAAAATCGAGCAAACTTTACAGCGATGTTGTTCATAATAACAAAATGCAAATATGCGACGTACATAGCCAAATTATATATAGGCTAATGGTAAAACCATTAAAAACGCATTACAAAATAATAACATTATTATTATTATCCAAAATTCACTATGATCCGATTGTCTTATAGGAGTGCACAAAGGGGTTTTCCTGGCCATCTGAAATGTTCCCCTTTTTGCTAAACCCACATTTTCAACAATTTTTATATCCTCTAAAACACATTTATTTTCAAATAATTATCTTTGCAAAAAATCGACTCTTTAGTTATTGCAAACTAGGCATCTTTGATTGTCTTAATTTTGGGCAGTTATTCTATTTAGAATATCAAAACGTTATACTTTGTTTTCATGTAATTAATTAATTAATGTCATTATAATTACATAATATAAACATATTTATTGTATTATAATATAATACATTTCCATATTTAAAATAAATCTTAAAATATCATTAAAAAATACAAATTTCAAGAAATTTTCAATTAACAACAGTATTCAAATTTTTATTCAACTCTTTATTTAAGTTATTATTTACTTAACTTAAGTATTCAACTCTTTATTTAAGTTATTATTTACTTAACTTAAGTATTCAACTCTTTATTTAAGTTATTATTTACTTAATTTAAGTCTTCAACTCTTGATATTGAAATCTTTATACAATTTGCTGCAAAAGATACAGTTAATTAAACTAAAATAATTATTTCGTTAGTATTTACATTACGTAATTCACATTGGTATATTTATTATTTAAATACTTTTAGAAAGTGATTAAAAAATACGCCTTTTCAAAGTTTCAAGTATTATTTGAGATGATTATATTAGGTGCTTTATATATGTTAGTCGATCTGCAGATTTAAACATATTATTAATATTATATGAATAGTAAATATATTTTCGTAGTTGCAAATAATATATTATTTATATTGCATATATGAAAACAAAGAAACCAGTTGATTTTATTTTAAAATGCATAAACCTTATTAATGAAATCATAAATCATTTTGAATTCTGGTAAAGTAATTTTACTCATAGATATTTATTTATTAAAAAATTTACCTAAATTAATAGATTTACAATGAAATTAAGGAAATGCTTTTCATCAATTATATCAGGTTCCTCAAAATCGAAGAATCAATTCTGCCAAAAATTCTACCTTCTACAGGAAACTTTGGTGAAATTCGGTTAGATTGTCCGTTGATCGGAAAACCGATAAGTGGTGTCCTTGGCAATCGTCAAGCGGGAATTTTCAGCTACAGTCGTTATGCACTAATAGGACATGTTCGCCAAACTTATACACGAGAAGGTTGTCAGGTTACATGTCTGATTGGCGAGGAGCCTACTTTTTCAGAAAAGAGTGAACTCGTTACCACGGTTGCCTATAAAGTGGAGCAAGGCTCCTCTGAACAATACGCCATTGAAGTAAGTTGCGATAGTCACAAAGTTAATAGACCTATTATAGTTACAATTACCATTGTAAATGATAAAGTAAGAGGCTCATTTATAATAAGTAATAAGCATATATTTAATTAATATATATTGGTTTTATTAACCCTGTACTTGTACTATAATTTTACACGTTATTTTTTATCATTAATGATTATAAAACATGTTTAGATTAGTTAATTTGTAGGTATAAGTATACTTTCACCATAAGTTTTATTAATAATTTTTATTTTAGGGCGCCATAAAATTTTCTCTACCAAGCATAAATGACATCAGTTCAACTACAGGATCTTCAGGACTGCCGAATACTATTGAGGAAATTATGGAATTGGCCTTTGACGTCAAGGATTCACATGGTTGCTACCATTTGCCTAACAAGTCTTGGACATCCAATGCAAGTTTTATCGGGGTTTCTTCATCAACAGAGCGTGGTCACATGGCGCGGGCTGTCGTGGAGTCTATTTGCTTTCAAAGTGCTGAACTATTAACTGATATTTTGGATTTCTGTGGGCGCAAAAGCCCTGTTTTTGTAGATGGCAAGCGCGCAAGTTCTGCTGATTTTTTACAGTTGTTGGCAGATTTATCAGGTAATGATTTATCAATATATAATTTAAAAAATTATTTGTACATGTAAATGTTGAATGTAAATGTCGATTGCAAATGTAGATGTCGAGAGCGTTGTGTAGCGGTTAGCGCACTGCCTTGCAAACCAGTAGGTCGGCTGTTCGAGACTCGCTACGTACTCTTGTTTGTAGTAAACTGTTCGCGCTGTCGTATTGAGTTAATGATATCTGTATGATATCTGTATGGGTCACACTAAAAACCTATTAAAGTACACCTATATATGATACTAAATGTGTTTGATAAATGTTTTGTTTATATAAGAGTAACCTTTTTATGCTGCAACTTATTTAAAAAAAATTATCACAAGGTGTTTTTTTTTAAGTTATTTAAAACAGTACTTCTCTCAGCTCCATGATCTTCTTAAAATATTGAATTACAAAATTACAATCGAATAAGTCTACAGGGAACTCTCTATACCCATCGAAAGCAGGTGGTCTCGACTAAATACATACAGTAGTAGTATACAGTAGTATAGTATACATTCTTGCAGCCCCACGCTACCTCATCTACAACCTCTCTATCGCTTCAATTAGAAGTTCCTAACAGATTAAGAAAACAAAATTATCTTTTATAATTTTCCTCCCCCCTCCCTACTCCTTCAAAAATATTTAAAGCCACGCAAATCGGTTCCATACCTGGATCCTTTACAACCTGTGCACTTATTATTAAACTCTACTCAATGTAACATTCTTGAGAAGCTTAAGAATAACTATATAGCTAGCAGGGGGTTAACTTCTCATCTACGATTACTGAACTCGATCAGCTATACTAGCTACATTGCTGCAGTTACCTCGGGCATTTCTCAATGATCTGTGCTAGATACTGCTATTTTTGTCTAGTTGCTAGCAATCTTTGTACAGTTCACGATAAGTTCTGTATTGTCAAGTATATTGACGATAAAACTCTCTGTATCTCAATACGTCTCAACATTGCCGACCGATATCGAAATATCCTCGACGAACACAACATCATTCTCTGGTTTGCTGATAATAGCTTAAAAATAACATCGGCAAGACTAAGAAATGTGTTATTCAAAGGATCCTCACTATTTCAGATGTTTCTATTGTTAGCGATTACAAAATACTTGGATTTAGACTTTGCGATGATGCCAAATTTAACCTCCATATTTAATTGATCATCAAAACAACGCCCAAACGTATGTATGCTCTCAGGGTGCCACCGTTCTCGATGATATCCGTTTTTGGAAAGCTTATTTCGGGGTTATGAGATCCACCTTGGATTATACTAACTTTTTTTCTCTTGGAGTACTGTCCATGTTTCTCCACTCTCCAGCCCCACTTTCTATTAATTATTGACAGAATACACAATAGAGTTTACCATCTGATCTGTAGCTTCTCAGTTTATAATTCGCCTTGGAAATGCAAAAAATTCCCTTCTCTGTTGCTTCATCGACTTCTATCAGCTTATCATCTGCATAAAATAATTGTCCACGAGAAAGACAACAGACTTTCTTTACATTCAAAATACATTCTTTACTATACATACCGCCTTTCTCATTTCAAAAAATGAAGACTTTTTCAACCTCCTTCAAAATCAAATTGTTTTAAAAACTATTTTTTACCCAAGTGCAATGTCACTATACAATAATACTCCTATTGTGTGACTGCTCCACCATTTATTTGTGTTTTCCTATTTTTTCCTTGCCATCTTATCACTCCAAGCCTGATTTACACAGAGTATACAAGCTATGTTTGGATTGTAAACATTTTTTATAAATAATTTGGTTGTGGCTTCATGAATACTCATTCCTTTTCTGTGACCTTTCTGAAGTTTTAAAATGAATGTTGCTTTTTTCTTTAAACCATCCTGATACTATTATTATGAAATGTTGTTTTTTATTTGACAGTCGCATTGATAATTTCTGATTCTTATTTTTTAATTCTATTATTTATTTGTTTTGAGGTGGTGCTTAGGTATTGAATAAAATGTGTTAATTTACTATTCTAATTTATTGTTTCTTTTTTGTTTAATTTTAATTCTACGATTTACAATCTGTTTACGATATATAAAAAACATTTATTTATTCATGTATTAGGTGTGGAAATCGCCAGATCGTCTTCAACCGAAATATCAACTGCTCTTGGTACTGCAATGGTTGCTGGTCAATTTAAAAATTTGAATGTCGATCAATTGGCCAATAATTCCATGGAGATATTCGAACCCTATCTTAGCTTTGAAAGTCGCAAAGATCGGTTGCAAGAGTGGCAGAGATATGTTAAATGTTCTGTAAAAACTGATCCTACGAATGGTGTTGTCTCAACCGCATCTGCTGCTGAACAAACTGGTAATGGGTCCCTTCAAATGATGGCCCCTGTTTTCATAATTGGAGTGTTTATTGGAGTTGTCATTTTTGCGGTTAACCGATGGGCAAATATTTGAAAAATTCACGAACTCTTACTTTGTCCTTCCAAACTATTTTTAAACTAAAATATATAATTTTAAAATTAAATTGTGGTACATAGAATTATATAAAAATATAAATAAACTATAAACTGTTTTCACAATTCAATTTTACATTTATATACATATATAATATATATATCTATTCTACAAATAAAAAGACGAATTTATGTTTTATTTTCGAACGGGGACCACATGTGTCGATATAATCCTTATGTAATATATTAGTTTCGTGTATTACTGAAAAGACGTGATACAAAAAAAACATAATGAATTATGGGTCTGTTTATTATATAATGCATATAATGCATAAATTTCATATGGGGCCTGTATCTGCTCTAAATTATATTTATACGATGCGCAAAATGAGGCAATATTAATACTTAAATAAAAAAGTATAATTTATACATTTTTTATTTATCATTTTTAATTACCTAATGATTTGTCAATTAACAAAAAAATAATATAAATAATATGTAAAATAATAGATATCGCATCATTTGCCTTAGTATTTTATGTAAATCCAAATGATGATATTTCGCATTGGTGTTGCATGTCTATTAAAAGATAATATTATAAAAGACATAAAAAAACTTACAGATGTATAGTAAAATATTATGTTACGTTAAATATATTTTCTCCTTACAATAAGGTATTGATCAAAATATAAAATAAAAAAATCTAGTATTTTCTATACTATTTTATTAATTAAAGTATATGATTATAATATATATATATATACTATGTGTGATATTTTGCACCAAGTTTTATCGTGTGTTCGAAAAAATGCACTGTGCTAGTAATGAACATAATTTATTTGTGGATAATGTAGAGGGGGAGAGAGAGAGAGATAAAGAATATGTGACAAGAGTGTAATGTGAGTTCGTATATTTGACTATGTAGTATAATAACATACGCATATATATAACAATTTCTACCAATATATAATTTATAATCAAAAAAAGAAGTAGAGATTATATGAAGTATTATTTGCATCTTTGAGTCACTAAGCAATATATTATCAACTTGATAAATAATAAAATGGAGTGATTGTCTGTTGTAAATTCTTGAGGAAAATGACCTATTTCAAATAATCGGTGGAAATATTACTATAATGTATAGCAGCATGGAGTCAAACATTTTTGGAGATACCCGCACTCCCAGTATAATATTTGTACTATTGTATAAAAAAAAAAAATATCAATAAGATCTCTGGTTTGAAGGATTTACTTGATAACATTTCATGAAATTAGTTGAGAAATATAGCACTTTTTTGTATAATGACAGACCTGTACACTATTACGTCATTAACTATAATCAATTAAGAGAAGTCAATTTTTTACATATATGAATAAGAAAAAATTTAATTTAAGTTTTTAAAAAATAAATTTTTATAGATTTTTACTAAATCTATATATATATATATATATATATAGCACCATTGAATTGTACTATTGAATTTATTCATCAAAAAAATATGCAGTTTCTAATTATTCCCGATAAACTGTTCTTGAAAAAATTAATTGTTAATGGCAGATATACTGTTTGTTTAAAAAATATACACAAAAATCGCGTCCAGTGTCTGAAAATAATTATGCTATGTTGAATTTTACATTTTTCAAATTAAAGTTTTAAACAATAATTTTTTAATTGACTTTTCCTAATTCTTAATTAATATATAAATATATATATTACCATTACATATTTATTTTTAAGAAAATTAAAGATAATCCACCGAATATATTTCCAGTTTGTGATTAGGTACTTCTGATAGACTGTTATTTTTTATGGGTAATTTGATCTGAAATATACAAAATTTATATTTCTAATTTATTTATTGTAACCACTTAAACAAATTCCAAAAAAATTAATCTAATAAACCTTTATCGACAAGTAATTGGACAGTATTAATAAGTTTCAATATATCACATTGATAAATTTTTGAAAACGCATGTGTTTTAGTTGCATAAACGTGTTGATATCGTTATTTAATTCATTTTTTGTGTATTTATATATCAACGTTATGTTATTATTAAATTGTATAATATAGTCCAATATAGTCTAATTAAACAAAAAAAGACTAGAAAATTATTGACACATTCGAGCTATGGTGCTGGCGGAGAATGCTACAAGTTAGCTGGACCCAACAGAACTGTATTGAAAGAGATTGGACCAACAACACCTCTTTGCTCTACCATTATCAAACAACATCTGTGATATTTCGGTCATATCTCCAGAAAAAAAGACACATTAGAGAAAAGAATAATGACAGGGAAGACAGAAGGAACGAGGAGAAGAGATGGACGGAATACGAATTGGATTGACTGCATTCGCAGAAATACTTGAAAGAATCTGGGGAACCTTCGAAATATGTCAGAGAATCGTGTTAAATGGAGGAAATTCATCCTGGGAGTCGCTAAAAGTCTGCCTCGACTTGACTGCAACAGGTAACCAGGTAATAGTCCAATACATTAGTTATTGGTAGAAATACATTAGTTTGTAGAAATACAATACATTAGTATGTAGAAATACAATACATTAGTATGTAGAAATACAATACATTAGTATGTAGAAATACAATACATTAGTATGTAGAAATACAATACATTAGTATGTAGAAA